>JAOSBL010000007.1:600505-612086 GCA_027568915.1 Erythroxylum roraimae
GTACAGTTAGTTTTCATGTGCAGCATTTCACTGTTCACCAATACAAATATGCATGAAGATTTCTAATCAGTCCTAATAACTCTCACCCTTTTCTAAATTACTGTTCTACCCTTCCCGTCGGGGGTGGGATGTTACAATGAAAGTGTCAAAGATGAATTTTTTTGGGTTTGAAAAATTAATATCAATAATTCATAAAGAGGTACTTGTGGAGACTTTTTTCACTAATTGGTTTGTTGAAGAAAAGGAAAGCATGATGCTATATAGATCATTATGTAGATGTGTTTAAAAGGTTGAAGTAAATCATTACATCATAATAAGTATTGCATAGTCAACTTTAAACTTCCATTTAAACTTCACACCTATTATTAATTTTTTAATGCAAATATACATTAATAGGAAACAAGTAATAAAATGATGAAAAGACTATCATCCCATAAGGATTGTGTTTACTAATTATCAAAATTAAACTAAATATAATTTTAGTTTAATAGAAATGAAATGTCAACCAGTCACGTTCCAAATTGTTCCACGTAAGTTTTGATCAAGACTACATCATTCTTTGAAGATAAGATAAGATTGCAACAAGAATTCTTTGAAGATTCAAGATTCAAGAAGAATGAGTTATTTATCTTATTTTCTTTAATGTTTCATAATTATTATTCTTTGCTTGATTATGAACTAAATTAAGATATAGATTTAGGATGGATAAACCTAGGATGTAATATAATTTGATTTATTCTTTGATTTGATGAAATTCTAGTTTCTTGTAATTAATATATGTTTTCATAATTGATTGAATCGAAGGAAGAACAGTAGAAGATCCAATGATTAGATTAATGCATCAAAATTTAAAATATAAGGTGTGTGTTAAGATCACAACATGAATAAAGAGGATTAAGTGTGAACTATTCGAGAAAGTTCATAGGACGAGTTAAAGTATTATTAGTTTGTCTAGATTTAAAAGGGATTTTGGTCAAAAAATCATTATACCTAACCAAATGTTTCTAACTACAAAATAAATATAAAACACAACAAATTGCTTACATAATTTCTCTAAATTCATAGAAAATTTTAAAATATTAAATTAGTGGGTATAAAATCTTCTTTTCAACACCAATTCCTTAATATAAAGTCATTAGAGGTTAACTGGTTAAGAGGGGCATCCAGTAAGATTTAAGAAAAGAAACTCAATGAAATGGAGTATATACATTATGCCTATAAAAAAGAAATGACGACAATATCTAGTATTGGAATATTTGACATGTCTACTCGGCAGGCACTAAGTTTATGGTGTAACAAATAACATCGCCTATTTTTTCTTCAGGACACAAAAGAAGTTATCCACTAAGCAAGCTCATTGGAAAAGTTTGTACCAAAAATGATTTTAGTTAGGAATAAAAACCAAGACAATGCAATTAAATTGTTAATGCTCTTAATAGGAAAGGAGCATTTATTGTTGGAAAAAATCAAAGAATTATATCTCATAGGTAAAGTAAGCAAGGAAATATTATACAAAAATTTAACGTGGTTCAACCTTTAATTTGGGCCATGTTCACGATCCAAACTTCGAATAAATCTTCCACTAATGAAAATAACAGGTACACAGAGTGAAAAATAATATGACAAAATAGTGGCACTTATACATAAGGTGTTTCTCAAATTTACTATTCCTAGGATAATATTCTCACTATTTTGTCACTAACCCTTTTAAGAAAACATTTCCTAAAAATACCTAAAAAAATTACTCTTTCATAATCACCACATATCACATATGATGCATATCAATGAGATAGAGGGAGGGAGGGTCTATTTATAGACCCTCCACTACCACAACTTATATAAGCAAACTGTGGATAGCTTGCTAATGCCCTAGCTTGCTTGACCCAAGCTGTGGATAACTTGCATTGGCAAGTTATCTTCCTTTTTTTAATCATTTTCTAGAATATTGACATTACCCATATAAGTTGGTACCGTCTTACAATTCTCCCCTACCGACATATGAGGTTTACTATCATTCCTACAGCTGATCAATAGAACTCAAACTTTTCCTTTGGTAGAACTTTTGACAATATATCTGATCCATTCTCATTCTGTGAATCTTCTCAAGCTGCAATAGCTTCTTCTTTAACACCACTATGATCCAGCGATAACTCACATCAATATACTTTGATCTTAAATAGAAGGAGGAATTTTTCCCAAGGTGAATAACACTCTGACTGCCACAAAACAGTTGATATCTATTGTGCTAAAAACCAAGTTCATCTAAGAACTTCTTCATCCATAGGAGCTCCTTGTATGCTTTAGTTGCAGCAATAAATTCTGCTTCAGTGGTGGATAGAGCAAGACATTTTTGCAATTTCGATTGCCATGACACAGCTTCCCCTACAAAAATAATTAGATAAGCTGAAATTGACTTTCTCAAGTCACATCACTAGTCATGTGTGCATTTGTGTAACCAACTAACACAGGTTTGATAGTTCCAAAACATAAGCATATCTTGGAAGTATCACATAGATATCTGATAATCGACTTCACGGCACCAATGTTCCTTATTAGGATTTGAAAGGAACCTACTCATAACTCCAACTATGTGAGCAATATCTAGCCATATACATACCATGTCATATATCAAATTTTCAACTGGAGAAGAATAGGAGACTTTCATCATCTCTTCCTTCTCTTCATCCATCGAAGGGCATTGCTTAGTACTTAGCCTAAAGTGATTAGCAAGAGGACAACTGATCGCTTTACCTTTATCCATGTTGAACCTTTGAAGTACTTTCGTAATGTACTTCTCTTGTGACAACCATAATTTCTTAACACCCCTATCCCTGATAATGGTCATGCCAAGAATCTATTTTATTGGTCCCAAGTCTTTCATAGCAAAAGACTTACTTAACTGCTTCTTCAGACTATTGATTCTATTGATATTTTGGCTAACAATCAACATATCATTAACATAGAGCAAAAGGATAATGAAGTTATCATCAGAGAATTTTTGTACAAAAACACAGTGATCTGAATTAGTCTTTTATAGCCTTGCTCTCCCATAATTGTCTCAAACTTCTTATACCACTGTCTCAGTGCCTGTTTTAAACCATAAAGGATTTTCATCAATATACACATAGTCCTCTTTTTCCTTTTCCTTGAAACCCTCTGACTGCTCTATACATATCTCCTCTTCCAAATCTCTATGAAGAAAGGTTGTCTTGACATCCAATTGCTCGATTTCCAACTTTAGACTTGTTGCTAAACCGAGCGTTGTACGGATGGATGTCATTTTTATAACTGATGAAAATATCTCGTCAAAATCAATACCTTTTCTTTGGTTAAATCCTTTAAAAACCAATCTAGTTTTGAATCTTGGATGAGGATTGTGTTTTTCATGCGTAATCTTGAACACCCACTTATTTTTCAAAGCTTTCTTACCTTTTAGCAACTTCACCAGCTCAAAAGTTTTATTATCATTCAAGGACTTCATCTCATCTTTTATGGATTTAACCTATTTCATTTTATGTTCATCTATTATAGCCTCTTGAAAATGCTCAGGTTCTCCCCATCAATAGGTAACATGTACTGATGACTAAAGTATTTAGTAAAGGCTTGTCTTACTTATGTAGACCTCCTTATTGGAACTTGAGTAGTCTCTGGTGCTGGTGGCTGATTCTGAACATCATCTTCATCAAAATCTTCATTTGATTGATTTTGAAAAGGAGCATCATCATCAGTTATGCTTAACTAGCGATTTTCAACTTCATCTCCAAATTGTCTTGGCACCGTTTTTGAAGGAATTAACTTTAAGTCCACTTGGTCACCATCAATTCTTGGAACATCCTTTTTCACTTTGCTAAGACCTTCGATGGTTTGATCTTCATCAAATATAACATCACGACTTTGAATCAACTTCTTCTGGACTGAATCATAAAATTGATAGCCAAATTGATCTTCTCCACCATTGTCTATTTGAATGCATTTCAACTTCTTCCCAGTTTGTCTTTCAACTGAGGCATGGAATTGCTTAAAAACATCTAGCACTTGATATTTAGTCTTCAAGGTGTATGCCCACATCTTTCTTGAATGGTCGTTAATGAAAGTCACAAAGTATTGAGCACCACCTAGTGACTTTGACATTGGCCCTCATAGATCTGAATGTATCAAATCCAACACATTCTTCATCCTAAAAGGAGGGGAACTTTTGAAAGTAACTCTATTTTGCTTTCCTGTTAGACAATTAATACACTTCTTTAAATGCACCTGATCAATTCCAAATAATGCATTCTTTTTCACCAACTGAATCATTCCCTTCTCGCTCATATGACTGAGTCTCCTGTGCCACAATTCAATTTCACCATCTTTCTCTATTGGATTTACAACTTCATTGGAGGGCTTTGCCTACATCACGTATAACTTTGAGCACTTCTTACCTTTGGTGATTACCAAGGAGCCTTTAGTAAGTTTCTATTTTCCATCTTAAAAAGTTCTACAAAAACTTTCATCATCAAGTATGCCAATAGAGATCAGATTTAGGTAAAGATCAGGAACATGTCTGACACCTTTCAAAGTCAATCTCATGCCATTTTCTGTCTCTAAGTAAATATCACCTTTTTTGGCAATTTTGGCCAAACCGCTATTTCCCATTTTAACGACACCAAAATCTCCTTGTACATATAATGAGAAGAGTTCTTTATGTGAAGTGGCATGAATAGTGGCACCACTGTCACTTATCCAATTGAACTCACAGGATGCACTATTCCCATCATTATCATATGAGATGATGTGAAAGTCATCAATGGTAGTAGCTGTCGATCCGTGTTCATCATCACCGTTATCACCTTTCTTGACTTCCTTGCCTTTGTTCTTTTCTTCTTTAAACTTTCGGCAGAACCTTTTGATATGAGCCTTCTTCTTGCATTGATAACACTCAACATTTGCATATTTATTTGTTCTTCCTCTGCTCTTATCTCTGAAATTTAGACCTCTAGATTTGCTCCTCCCCTTGGAACCTATGACCAAAAGTTCTGACTATGTTGAAGAGGCCTAACATTGTGATCTTCATCTCATCTCTTCATTCAGAATTTCACTTTTACAAATTCCATATTAACAGCACCGTCAACTGCATAATTGGTAATTGAAATCTACAAAGTTTCCCAAGACTCTGGTAAAGAGGTAAGAAAGAAAAGGGCAAGCACTTCATCATCGAACTTTATGCTCATTCCTAATAATTAATTCATAATCCCTTGAAATTCATTCAAGTGATCTTCCATAGAGGTACCTTCTCGATATTTTATATGATCTAATTTTAGTAGATAAAATAATTTATTATTACCAATTTTTGAGGCATACAACTCCTCGAGCTTCTTTCACAACGTTCATACGTGAGTCTCATTGCGAATGTGGTTGTACACATTATCTTTGACAAATTGTCGAATAAAACCACATACTTGCTCATGCTCAAATGCCCACTCCTCGTTTGATTTATTTTTGGGTTTTATCATGGTAAACACCGGTAAATACATTTTTGTGACGAATAAAAGATCTTTCATCTTATTCTTCCATATATGGTAGTTGGAGTTATTTAGGCTAATCATCTTACTTATTTTTGCCTCCATCTTTGATGAGAAATCCTTTAACACAGAATTGAACCTCACTTTGAATAACACCCATATGTTTGAATAGGATTATATATATGAATAGTACTCATATGTATGAATAGTACTATATATATGAATAGTACCATATAGTACGTATGAATATTACTATATACGTGAATAGCACCTAGTTGCGACAGCTTAGTTACAGTGGATGCTACAGTGTTAATTCAAAAATAAATGCATGAACAATTGCTACCTTTCCTGGTTACTATTTTACTCTTCGTCAACTTTCACTGTGTTCACCCGAAATTCTAATAAATTGTGCCAAAAAATTCGTTGTAATTTTCTCACCTTGTTCTGATACCATTTGTTGGAAAAAAAAATCAACAAATTATATCTCACAGGTAAAGTAAGCAAGGATAATACACAAAAATTTAACGTGGTTTATCCTTTAATTTGGATTATGTCTATGTGTCAAACTCTGAATAATCTTTCACTAATAAAAATAACAAGTACAGAGAGTGAAAAATAACACGATAAAATCATGGCGCTCACACATAAGGGGTTTCCCAAATTTACTATCCTTAGGACAATATCCTCACTATTTTGTTACTCGTCCTTTTAGGAAAACGTTTCCTAAAAATATCCAAAAAAAATCACTCTCTCACAATCACCACATAACACATATGATTCATATCAATGAGAAAGAGGGAGGGAGGGTTTATTTTATTGACCCTCCATCGCCGCAACTTGCATAAGAAAGATATCGCCTAGCTTGCTTGATGCAAGCTGTGGACAACTTGCATTGACAAGTTGTCTTCTTCTTTTTTAATCATTTTCTAGAACATTGATGGTACCCATGTAAGTCGATACCACCTTAGATTTATTTCCTACTCCAATATTCCTAGAATTGAAATATTTTTAATAGGCACAAATTAAAATTATGATAAGATGGTATCGTCTAATTGATAATAGATTAAAGATGGACTCCTTGTTAGCAAAGGAGTTATATTGCTTATTCTTGAAGTGGGTGTGGGGGGTTTATAGAAAAATAATGAAAGAAACTCATAATCTATAACGGTATGGAAATTCAGGTCATGAGTGAATAATAACCCTTCTATCGTCTTCATGTAATTGGCCAAGTAGAGTAGTATGATATTGAGGCATATCATCAAACTTAACTTGTGAGTTTACAAGAACTGATTGTAAAACAGGGGAAAATAACCTTTGTAAGGTATTATGCTTAAACCAGACTAACCTATACCATCTTATGGGTTTTGGATTGGAGCCCTCGTATAGATACAACCCAAAAAAGAAAGAACAAAAGTGGAGGGGACAAGGAACCCGCTAGATGAGTTGCCAAAGAGATGAATGTGGCAGTAGCAAAATAGCTTCTTTCCAATTCAATTAACTAACCAAAAGAAAAGTGGCATCTCACATATATGCGAACAAGAAGGAAAAAAGAAAAAACAGCGGTATATATACACAGCTTTATTATTAGGTATAGTGTATAGATATGCCGAAGATTGGATGAGAACGAATTCAAAGTCGGGACAAGGCAAGAATCTGTTCATGAGGGTTAGAATTGTATCCTTTTGACCCTTTGTTCACTTTGGTGGCTCGTCCCCTGTTCTTGCTGCCCGTGTTCTTTTCAGAGGCCTTAAAAGTCTTGGCCAAAGCCCTCAACTGAAATTTTTGAATTTTCCCAGTCGAAGTCTTGGGCAACTCAGGCAAGAATTCCACCTTCTTTGGAACCATGTAATGAGGAAGATTTTTCCGACAGTAGGAAATGATGTCAGATTCTTTAACATCATCCTTTTCGCCGTTTGAGTTTTGTTTAAGAGAAACAAAAGCACAAGGACTCTCACCCCACACAGGGTGTGGCATTGCCACCACAGCTGCCTCCAAGATTCTTGGATGCCTGTAAAGTACAGACTCCAACTCTACGCTGCTGATGTTTTCTCCGCCCGATATAATCACGTCTTTCGATCGGTCCTTGATTTCCACGTACCCATCTGGGTGTATAACCCCAACATCGCCAGTGAGAAACCAACCGTTCTTGAATGCTTTTGAGGTAGCTTCTGGGTCCTTGTAGTAACCTTGCATAAGGCTACTTCCTCGCAGAACAATCTCTCCCATTGTCATTCCATCACGAGGCACACTAGTCATTGTACCCAGGTCCTTAACGTCGACATCGGCTAGTGTCAGAATACTGACGCCTTGTCTCGCCTTGATTTTTGCTTGGTCATTAGATGGTAGTTGGTTCCATTTGGCCTGCCACTCGCAGACAAGTGCTGGTCCGGTGGCCTCTGTCAAGCCATATGCATGAGTGATATGGAAGCCGAGCAGTTCCATTTTCTCCAGCAGTGCAGCCGGTGGTGGTGCACCGCCGGTGAGAACTTGGACCGCAGTTGTTATCTGACGACGTTCGTGAGGTTTGGCTTCTAAGATTATGTTGAAGACAATTGGTGCACAGCACATATGTGTGACTTTGTGTAGACTAATGTTACGGTACATGTCTATAGCAGTTGTATTGCGTATGCAGACATTGGTTCCACCTCGAGCAGCCATACCCCAAGTGAAGGTCCAGCCATTGCAGTGAAACATGGGCAGAGACCACAGATACACAGGTTCGTTCCCCATTTCCCAACCAAGAATTAGGCTTAGCGTGCTAAGGTAAGCACCTCTGTGGCTATAAACCACTCCTTTTGGCGCAGATGTTGTACCAGAAGTATAATTCAAGGCGATAGGATCCCATTCGTCTTCAATGTCAGCTGAAACGTAATTGGGATTGCCCTTGTGGACAAGGTGCTCGTATTCCAACTCTCCGAGTCTAACACCAGAGGGTGAGTCGACGTCATCAATCACCACGACCAACGGGATGGTCGATTCCGAGGCTCGTGACTGCTTTGTGTCACCTAGGAGTAGTCTCAGGGCCTCGCTTGCCAAGGGAACGTATTGGTAGTCCACGAAGAAGATCTTTGCTTCAGAATGGCTGAGAATAGTAGCCACGTTCTTGGCGTCCAGCCTGGTGTTAATGGTGTTAAGAACAGCTCCAGCCATTGGCACGGCAAAGTGCATCTCATACAAGGCAGGAATATTAGGAGCCAATACAGACACCTGCACGTATGATCAAAGTCATAAAGCCATATCTTTCAGGAAATCAACAAGAATGCAGACAGAGTGATCATAAAAACTTACCACATCGTTCTTGCCAACGTTAAGAGAACGGAGAGACGAAGCAACGCGGAGACAACGGTCATAAGTCTGTCGCCATGTGAAGCGAGTACCTTCATAGATAACAGAGGGACGGGTGGCGTAAACTAAAGCTGCTCTTTTCAAGAAAGTTATGGGGGTAAGTGGAACATAATTTGCAGCACATTTGGGAAGCTGATCCATTGCAGAAAATGGGATTTGACAGAGGAAATGAGGAGAGAAGAATTTGTGTGATGGAGGTGAAGGTGGCTGAAGATTTGGAGGGGTTTAAATAGGGAAGGAATGAGAATGGCGGGGGAGGAGGAAGTGCACAAGTAATTGTGGGGACAATTGTACACGAGTTTGAACATTTGACTATTGACTGACCTGGACTTTAATCTATTTCATGCTTCAGAGTTCAGCCTCACATTCACACTAATCGGTCTCCTTGACTCGGCTTGTCTATAAACTACAACCATGTTTCTTGCTAGCTTCTCGTGTGCTTCTGCTTCACCTAATTTGCATTCCCTCTTCTTTCGCTGCTCTTCTGTACAAAAATTAAATTACCAACACAATCAGAACGTATTAAATAAGGAACATACATTTTCCATACAAGACTTTGGAAATTTCTTACATATGTTTAGGGAAACATCTCAGCATTTAATTAATCTCTACAACAACCAAGAAGGATGTAAGCATCCGTCGTGATCAAGGATTAATCGATTGTCGTAAATGAAAACTAATTTCAAAGAGTATATAATTTACATTTGGTAAGCTTATTAATTCATATAATTACCTCAAAATAGACTTGTATTTTATTAATAATTAAATAGGTAAAATTTTAAGTAATTATGTTTTTTAAAAATTATTTTTAAGCTGAAAATTATATTAATCATAATTCTTATTACTAATTAATATTAAATAATTATATATATTATATATTATATATTAGCTAAGCACAAGACAAAATTAAAAACAAAACATAAATGGTTGTTGTATTGGTTTGTTACCTTTTATATTTACATAGACGTAGAATAGAATATTTAAAAGAATAAAGACAATTCAGGGGAAAAAGAAAAAACAGTCAACGTCCAAAGTCCAAACAGTAGAACAGCTGCCCACTGCAATTTCCATTTCCAAATCGCTGGAGTTTCTTGGTGAATTCACGTACTGGAATTCGTGTTCAACAGGCATTCTGAAAGTTTTACTAGTCTCACAAACTTGACTCTGCCTTGGAAATAATGATTTAGAAATCAATTAGGATCCATGTAAATCTATAAAACGTATCGGCGGTTCGAAACAATTTCATTAGACCTCCTCGACGTACTTATATAGAGTTACATAAACATTCAGACAAACTTAACTAATGCAGGATTGAAACACTAACAAAAATATGGTGCTCCAACGTGTCACTTAGCCTTTCTCTTGCATTTTTTTCACAAAGATACTATTTTCTTAATTTTATAATTTTTTGATTATAAAAGAGTAATTTTTACCGGTTATTCCAAGATTAAAATATATAGAATGGGGAATATAATCAACGTACATAGGCTATTTGTTTTAAATGATTAAATATAACAAAATTTAGGTTAAATATATAATAATAATAACATCAAGTAAAAATTTCTATAATACGTGAAATTTAGAGAGGTCCAATAATAAGCAGTCTTATTCCTAATTAGGTTAAATATAAGATATTATATTTTCACAATTATAAAAGACAAAGAAACCATAAAATATAAAAAAAATAATCTTAATTTTTTTTAAAAAAAAGAAAAGGATTAATATTATTTAGTTAAAAGACATGAAAAAGAGTTTTAATTTGTATTCCTTATCATTGGTGTATATTTATCCATATTATTTTAATAGGCAGTGAAGACCAGAACACTAAGGTACGTGAAAGAAGAAAGCAGCCGATTGAACGCACAGTTATTACGTAGTCACAGATTTGGATTCCACTGAAAACCACTTTACAACTTCAGACTAGAGCACTAGTCCAAGAACAGAGGTGGTAGTGACGAACCAACCCACGGACTTGGGTTGACCTTTTCTCCCAAAAATCCACTGCGCTAGCAGAGTTCCACGTCTAATCTAACTGTATAACAAGCAAATCTGCTTCTTTCAAATTTAAGGTTATGCTACTGGCGTTGCTTTCTCTACGCATGATACGCGACACTAGAGAAACAAATTTGGTAGTCTTTTACAAACTAATAACATCCAACCTGATGCAAACGAAGTAATTAGAATAAACGTTTTACATCCTGGGCACGAATGTGATCTGCATTGGCTTTGGAAACGTGTTTAGGTAATGTAGCTAATGTAATTTCATTTGACCTTTAAACAATTTTGTTACGGAGGATTCGTACGTAGGAACGCATTAATTAATCGAGCTAAGAAAAAGACCACACAACCAAACCGTAAGCCGCAACTAACACTGCTTTGGAGTTTATTGGGAAACATCAAATAGTAATTGACAAGGCCTTGGCAGACACGTCGGGACCATTCCTTTCAGTTGTTTGTTGAGCCTGAAAAGCTGAAATTTGCCATTCATGTCTCTACCATCGTTCACATTTACGTACACCTTTACATCATTCCTTCGTTTCTGTTGGTTTTTTTTACGCGGAGATGACTCTCAATTTTTATTAAATAGAAACTTGTCTATTTATACAATTTTTTCTTAACTAAAATTCAAATATCAGATAACATCTAATCTAAATTAGCATAAAATAAAATCTAAACTTAAAAGAAAATATTCTGATAATATCTTTGACTGTTTCAAAGTCACATGTTCAACA
>JAOSBL010000007.1:636007-648132 GCA_027568915.1 Erythroxylum roraimae
CCGAACAATTTTAGGTCTAACTATCTGTTCGGATCTTGAACTCAAACAACTGGATGTCTAAACGACCTTCTTGCATGAAGATTTAGAAGATGAGATATACATGGAGCAAAAAGAAGGTTTTAAAGTTAAAGGCAAGGAAAATATGATCTGTAAGTTGAAGAAGAGCCTATATGGCTTAAAGCAAGCTCCAAGATAATGGTATTGGAGGTTTGATTCCTTTATGACAGATCATGGTTACAAACAGACTTACATTAATACTTGTGTGTATTTTAAGAAGTTCTCAGGTGAGAACTTCATCATTCTTTTTCTTTATGTTAATGATAAGCTAATTATGGGTTAAGACATTGGTAGAATCCAAAAGTTGATGAAGGAGTTGTCGAAATCTTTTGATATGAAAGATTTGGGACTAACAAAGTAGATTTTAGGCATGAAGATAACTTAAGATAGGAAGAATAGGTGATTGTGGTTGTCTGAGGGATATATATTGAACAAGTTCTAGAAAGTTCCAATATGAAGCATACTAAGCCAGTTAGTATACCACTGACATCTCACTTCAAGTTTTGTAAGCGTGCATGTCCCTCAACAGAAAAGGAGAAATATGGTATGTCCTCTGTTCCATACTCATCTATAGTAGGGTCTTTGATGTATGCAATGGTTTACGTAAGGCTATATGTTGCTTAACTATTAGGATGGTGAGTAGATTCTTTTCATCTAAGGAAGGTTCACTGAGAAGCAATGAAATAGATTTTGAGATACTTAAGAGACACATCAAGTGGAGTTTGTGCTTTGGTGATAGTGATCCAAATCTATAAGGTTTTATAGATGCAAGTATGGTTGGAGATCTTGATGGAAGAAAATTTACTCCAAGTTTTCTGTTCAAGTTTGCAGGGAGAGCCATCTTTTGGCAATCCAAGCTACAAAAGTGTGTGAATTTATCTATGTCTGAACAAAAATATGTAGCTGCAATGCAAGCCTGTAAGGAGATCCTCTAGTTGAAAAGGTTCCTTCAAGAGTTGGATGTAAAGCAAGAACACTTTTTAGTATTTTGTGATAGTCAAAATGTTATTGACTTGAGCAAAAATACTATGTATCATTTTCATACAAAGCACATATACGTTAGATATCATTAGTTATGGTTTGTGATAAAAGAGCAATAATTAATGTTGAAGAAGGTTCATACATATTTGAGTGGTTCCCAGAAACATAGTAATCTTATTGGGATGTATCTCAAGTATATGATGAAGAATAATGTGTCTTTCGCATTTTTAGGCTGGAAGGGGAGATTATTGAGTGTCCAACCCTATTTTTGAGACTTTTGGCAATCGTAGATGCCTTTATGGTTTGTGGGAATGATGAACAAGTGAAGACAAGATGGATGAAGCTTTTTTGAGGAGATACATGACCTTATAGAGTGCTACACGCCTATGTCTTGACTTACACAGATATGTGGATTAACCGTATAAGTCTCTAGAAACATCTGAAGAGTGACGACATACATTGGTTGTTTACACGCTTGTGTGTGGAGACCATGTAACTCTCTGTAACTGTGTACAACTACGAGTGAGGTAATGCTGAAGATATATGTCACTTACACAGATACAAGATTGTGTGTGGAAAATATATAACTCTCTGTAACCTTGTACAATTGTAAGTGAGGTAGTGCTGAAGCCGTGTAAATGATTGTGTACAATGCATAAAAACTTATTTTGTGATATAAAAGACAAAAATATGTAGATTTTAATTTCTAATGCAGCCATAACGTCCAAAAGTGAGGAAAAACATATAAAGGGCAAATAGTATTGTATTCTCATCCTTGTTTGATTAGTTTTGGGATTAGTTTGAGTGATTGTTGATTGTGATATCAACTTTGGTTTTAATTTTGAAATTTTGTGAGATAACTTGTTGCTATGGGGTGAGAGATCAATTTTTCTTTGTAAACCCTTATTGAGTATAATGAATTTGCTTGTTAGTTTGTCTCGTGATTTTTCCTCTATACTGGAGGGTTTTCCAATTAAATCTTAGTGTTTGATTTATTATTTGGTTTCTTATTCTCATATTGCAAGTTGAAGAGTTCTTTCTTATCATTAATATTTGGTTGAGCTTTAAGAGAGTTGTGTTATTATCTCCCTACAAATATTATATATTTGATCTTTTAATATCCAGGAATTTCACGATCACCTTCATTTTGTTTTTTCACATCTTCCATACTTAGCTAGTTACCACATCCAATTTAATGTTTTAGTTGATAATGTGTTTCTTATTACATACCTACTTATTATGTAGATACTTGAATATATGGTCTCCTGCAAATGGTTTATGGACCAAGTAGGAATCAAAAATAAAAAGTGTCATAAGTATCAGCTAACTTATAAATGTAGAGTCACATGTTCTGCTATGGATCAAATACAAGTATATTAAAATAATTGTATCCCTAAAATTGGAAATGGGGCAAATTTGCCCTTCCAACTGGATAACTTATGTTAAGACATGCGAGGAAATGGGTTAGGACCTAAGAAGTCAAGGTCTAAGTACAACATGGTTCATCCACATGGTGCAGATAGCCAAAGAAATGGTTAGGAAAAGGCCCAACTTCTTCAGAATCACACTAACTCGACTGCCACCTCTTATGGTTACGAGCAACTCCTTTTCATGCTTGTCATCCCACTTACTTGCTGTTCCTCCTGCCTTTTTCTTTGCATTCATATTCCAAAGTGTGCCATTCTCTTTAACACCACTAGTTGCGCTGAGACCATCTCTCAACATATCAATTTCAGTGTTTTCCTCCAGACACAAGCAATGCATAATCACAAGCAAACAAAAAACAGCATTCGCTAGTTTTCTCCAAGGACACATAATCAGCTTGCTGATTCCGACCAACTTTTCTCTTGTCAATGTACTGGTGTTTGTCTCATTTCTTTGTATGCGTGAATTCTCTATCGGCAAGTTTTGCGCCATCTCCGGGCTAAGGTGAATCCTAACAGTCTGCGAGGGAACTAATTGATGAAAGAATGTGTTTGCTACTTGGCGAGTCGAAACAAACAATCCATGATTCACTTTGGTCTCCTCCACAAACTCAAAGCTTGGCGAACTAGCTAAATCATTCTCGTTTCCATTAACATCGTCTATGGAGTTTGCTACAGGATCATCGTTGATGAATTCCAGTGAATAGTCATTCGTTTCATCAAATCCAATGCCAGCACCTGCATATGAATTCGGTTAATACAAGATGGCATATCAACAAATAGTATGCATATATACATTATACTTATTTATTTAGACATTGAAAGTAAAACAACGCATATATACTTAAACCTGAGTTACACGTACCTTGGACGTCGTTCCTCCGGAAAGTTGAAATATTATCTAACGGGACAATCTTGTTTTCCTCCAAGTAAGTCTGTTAAACAAGCAAGTATTCCGTCACGACTCGTTAGGTAATGAAGAGATAGAATAAGGAGCGTTCATCTAAATCAAAGAATTGCACATACCTTGTCACCTTCTTCATTCGACACTCCGATCCATCTCAAGTTTTCCAGCATCCTCCCTGCAGGCTTGAAATCTTCATCCAGAGCACCAATCTCCAGAAACCTTGAATCCGGATCCATCCATGATTTGCCGGGAAATGCCATGGAGTTCATTTCATCAACTTGATTAACATGAGAGTCATTTCCAGCTAAGAAGGTGAAATCATCTTCTAAAGCTGTACCGTAATTTCCGGCCCATGTATCCTGGAAATTAGACTGATCTATCATCAGTTCCTGAGATGCATCAGATGCGATCATGACTTCCTGCAAAATTTCAGTTTGACTTATGCTTCCTCTAGATGAAGTTGATTGTTTCACTTTCAAGTTAGTTGGTCCTAATTGAGGCAACTCCTCCACTTCCAATGGAGGCAAGGAGAATCTATTCTGAAGCCTTGCGCATTCTACTGCTATATCAACCTGCAAACAACATGTAACCCTCGTAAGAAAGGAAGAGATTCTGAGATGAAAACGACCTATAATAGAGAGTAAGTAGCATACCGTTGACGGAGGGTAAGGAGTAGTTCCATAACCTGAAAAGGAAGGAGCTGTTGATAATTTAAATGCATCTTCAGATAGAAACTCCGTCCAGTTCCCATGATCTCCTGTTTCGCCAGCATCAAAAGGATTGGATAACCTACTTCCAATATTACTTGGTGTACATAAATCCAGTGGAGAATGAGAAGAGCCAAAGTCGGAATATAGTTCAACATCGGAACTATGTTGATGATAACCAGCAATCCGATTGGTGGTATAGGCGTTATGCTCTTGGATCTTAGGCCCGGTAATAATGCTCTTTTTGAAGATGCGGCAAAGTGCATATGCATCCTGCATTTGTGAATTTGTCAAAAACTCGTACAATCCAATGCATGGGACAGGGAAACTTTGTGTTGTTCGGTTTCGTGGTTACGCACCTGCAAGCCAGAAGCAGTTTCGCATTCACGTTCGTCGAGACGATACTCGTGCATAACCCAATCTGTTCTGGCACCATGAGGGGCTCTACCTCTGTAGTAAACAAGGGTTTTCTTCATACCAACAGCACGCGTTTGAGAGTTCACTTTTCTGTCCTTACCAGTGGCCTTCCAGTATCCAGCTTTAGTTGCTCGATTAGTCCTTGACCCATTGGGATACTTGCGGTCTCGAGGGCTAAAGAAATACCACTCAAGGTCTTTGCTAGGTAGCAATGACTTTCCTGTAATTATACGCCACAAGAGGTTGATTATTCATTTCTACTCAATGCATGGTCAGCTCACATTCAATTAATGGCCAATTTTTTATTCGGAATAGCATTCGTAAAGACAGTATCGGTCTTGGATTGTTGAAGAACTGGAAAGTGAAGTCATCATCGTTATCTTTTCAATGAAGCAACATCACTATATAATCAGTCTTACTTAAAAAATTCAAGCTTTTGCAGAGATTAGTAAGCGTTTCATTCCCTTTCTGTGGAGCTTTTTGACAAAGAAATCTTAAAATCTTGCTGTTCACAACAAATACAAAGGAACCCTAAAAATGATGAGGCCAAATCGCTCAATTATTACTTTCTCTGGAGCTTTTCTGTTTCGTTTTCTAATGCATTAGAAGGGCCTGAAGGATATAATCCACTTCTTACAAGTTCTTTTCTTTTCTTTCTCCATAAACAAAAAGAGAGGAGAAAAAGATATAATATACATCCCGTAGCCTAAAGATTCTCTTCATTCACAAAATCAAGCAGTCAAAAAGTTTCACAAACAAGAAACTCTCAATATTCCTTGGTCTGTTTTGCACTCTATCTTAAGTTGGCTTGTTGGAACCTTGCATCATTTAATCCTGAGATAGAAACGAAAACTAAAGAATATAGTATGTAACTTACCTGGTAAATCCCAGGGCTCACACTTGTAAAGATCAACTTCAGGGATGATTTCAAGTTCAATCTGGCGTCCGTTGATCTTTCTTTTAAGATAGTAAGCTACAAGTTCCTCATCTGTGGGGTGAAAGCGAAATCCAGGAGGCAATGAAACAGGAGCCATCTGCCCAGTTTTCCTTTAAAATAAGACTGGCTGGAGATCAAAAATCTGTATTCGAGTAGGATTGGATGATCCGATGAATCTCCTAAAGCCTGAATATGAGGATAAATCAACATCTAATAAGCAATTCATAATCATACTTTAACAAAGATAAACATAACATGCATGGAATAACATAAACATAAATAGATAAGAAGACCGCGAGTACTATGTGGTTGAACGAGAGAGAGAGAGAGAGAGAGACCTAGCAAGCAAAGTAGAAGGAAAATGAGATCAATGAAAAGAAGAGAGGAGAGAGAAGCGGTTAAGACAAGAGTGAAGGTGAGGGTTTTGTAAGAGTACAAAAAGAAAGAAAAAGCGAAAGATGGCGAAAGAGGCATATGCTGCCCTGTGCCATCCCTAAACTTGCCTTTACCTTTTCATACGTTTTTTCCCAACAAAAGATATTCTTGTTATCGTTCCTTTCAAGCCTTAATATCAACTCTCTTTCTCACACATTCACATACAAATACACCATACTATAAGGTACGTATCTCCAATTATCCCATGCTTCCTTCTCTGATCTTCCTTGGAATCTGATGAATTTCAGTTTCAATCAGGTGGATACAAATGATTCGATACATTACCGGCCTTTCCACGTTAAATCAGGTATCTTCCTTAACGACAAACTGTCCCAACAGCAATACGAATTTCGGCGGATTTCATTCAACTCAGCCAATCAATCTATTGTCTCTTCTCTTGCCTTTTACACATGCATTAATAATATAATATTTATATGTATTTGCTGTCTTCTTCTTCTTCACTAATTCTCTACGTACGTAGGCATGCACCCACGATATAACCATACACCACTTATAAGTTTCGAATCGATGCCCAAGATAGAAAGTCCGATGCCCCTTTTCTCAACTTCCGTTTTAAACTTATTTCTAACATAAAGAAAGTTTCTTATTATGTAAAATCTTAAGGCTCTAGCAACATCCTACTATTGCCTATGTTTTCTTTTAACCACTACTTTCTACTGTGGGGTATAAGGACTATTTCCTTGATGTAAAATTCCTATAGCACTTGATAAAAATTTCAACCATTTCATGATTAATATACGCAGTACCATTATCTATTGATAGTTTTAATTGTGGTCTGAAACTAGTTTACAGTAAGGTTAATGAAGTGTTCAATATTATGGAAAAGTTAGCTTTTAGATTGCATTAAATATATCCATACGCAACATGAAAAATCATCGATGATAGTTAAGAAATATTAATTTCTAGTTAAAACTTTCATTTAATGCCCTTATAAATAAAAATATATAAAACATCCTTTGAAAGACACTGATGTTTCTAGGAAAGGGTAATCTATTTTGTTTTACAAGTGGCAAACTACATAAAAAAAATTTTGGTAGAAGGTTTTGTACTTAAGAAATATGAGCTAGACTAAAATAGGAAACATAATATCTCCAAAACCCACAGGTAGATTCATTTTTATAGAGCAAGAACATGAAAGTCACAAGTTTTAAACTTTTTTTTAACGTAAAGTAGGCTTTTTATTATGTAAAATGTCAAGGCTCTAGTAACGTCCAAATATTGCCTATGTTTTTTTTAAACTGCTCCTTTCTGCTAAAGGTATAAGTACTACTACATTGATGTAAAATTCCTATAGCACTTGATGAAAATTTCATTCATTTGATGATTAATAAACTCAATGCCAATCTTTATAAATAGTTTTAATGGTGGTTTGAAATGAGTTTGTAGTGAGGTTAATAAAGTCTTTAATAATATGGAAAAGTTTACTTTTAGATTGCATCAAATATGTCTATACACAACGTGAAAAACATCAATGGTAGTTAAGAAATATTGAGTTCTAGTTTAAGTTTGCACTTAAGGCCTCCATAAAAATATATAACATCCTTTAGGAGACTGTGATTCTTCTAGGAAAGGGTAATCTATTTTGTTTTATAAGTGGGCAAATTGGACCAAAATTTTTTTTGTAGAAGGTCTTGTAGTTAAGAAATATGAGCTAGATTAGAACAGGAAGCACGAACCCATCTCCAAAACATATAGGTATATTCATTTTTATCGAGTAAGAACATGAAAGCCACTTTTAAAAATGTCTTAACATGTCATTATGATTGTATACATATATAAAGCAAGTTATATATGTAATATGTTATGTTACGTTACCTAAATTTTGAACTGGTGAAGTTTTAAACTTATTTCTAACATAAAGTAGGTTTCTTATTATGTAAAATCTTAAGGCTTTGGCAACATCGAAATTTTGCTTATGTTTTCTTTCGACCTCCTTTCTACTAAAGGTATAAGGACTACTTCGTTGATGTAAAATTCCTATAACACTTGATAAAAATTTCATCCATTTGATGATTAATAAACTCAGTGCCATTATTTATAAATAGCATTAATGGTGGTCTAAAACTAGTTTGCAATAAGGTTAATAAAATATTTAATAGTCTAAAAAGTTTGCTTTTAGATTGCATTAGATAGGTCTATACACAAGATGAAAAATCATCAATGATAGTTAAGAAATATTGAGTTCTAGTTAAAATTTTCACTTAAGGCCTCCACAAGTAAAAATGTACTAAAATATCCTTTGAGAGATTGTGATGCTTCTAAGAAAAGGTAATCTATTTTGTTTTGCAAGTGGGTAAACTGGACAAAAAAAAAATTATTTAAAGGCTTTGTAGTTAAGAAATATGAGCTATCTTAAAATAAGAAGCATGAACCAAATCTATTGTTCCAAATAGAAGATTGTCTAATATTTACATCAAAGAACATTGAATTAGAAGGTTGTTCTCATGCAAGAATGTCATCTTATAATCTCGAGTTAATCTAGGAGGTTCTCGCCAATTAGAAGGCTATTTTTTGCCCATACATATGATTGCTGATTTAGAGAATCATCTATTCCCGGTAATTGAATCTTTAGTTAACTCCAAGTGTAAATGGTAGTTTTGATGAAAGATTAGTAAGGAACGTTGTCCTATTAGCTTGATTTCTTAGAACATCTAGTGCTTAAAATGGCCTTGTTTTGTATGAACGCATTTAGAACTGTAAGTGTGCTCTTAAACTAAATAATTTTAGTATTGATAGTATTGTTAGTTTTTTTTTTTTTGCTTACTAGTTGTGTAGGCTTATCTTAATTCAATTTTACAGTTTCTATTGTCTCAACTTATGATTCCTAATAAGATTCTTTGATAGTTAACTACAAGGTTGTGTGATCATTAGAGACTTGGGAAATCTCAGCTTGATTCAAGAGTTGATGCTGTTTATGAAAACAATATCTCAAATGATAAAAATATATGTTCAATAATCTCTAACCAATAGTATCTGCAACTTAGTTAAGATAATCTCATCCAACTTTATAAAGCTTAAAGTTTGGCATATATAAGCTTTTTTCAAGAGTTGATGCTGTTTATGAAAACAATATCTCAAATGATAAAAATATATGTTCAATAATCTCTAACCAATAGTATCTGCAACTTAGTTAAGATAATCTCATCCAACTTTATAAAGCTTAAAGTTTGGCATATATAAGCTTTTTTTGAGAACATATCTGAATGCAATTTGACATCTCTAGTATGTGCAACAAAGGTATAGTCTCCATTTGGTAAAAATACTGATATTGGTGTTTGTAATTTGACAACTTGGTAGAGTAATTTCGAAAGTGGTGTCATATTGTTGGTGGCCCCTATGTCTACAATCCATGTATGTAGGATTTTACTCAGACTTTCACAAGAATTCAAGTATTTAGTTTTAACCATACCTCCAAATTCAAAAACAACAACTATAAAATTTGATTCAATGTGTTTTTTTTGGCTATTATGAGCTTCAACACCTTATGTTAGAATACATTTGTAATTAAATTATTAATATCATCATTCTTAATAAGCATAACATAACTCTCAAGCATAGCAGAACTTAACAAGCAAAACTAAACTCTAAAAAATTTAGGAAAAGAATGATTGTTACATTTCTATTTCTTATCTATCAACACTAGTGAATCTAAAAGTTTCAAAGCTTTTATTTAAACCCATTAGGAACTTCACCCTGATCCTACTTGTCAAAGGAGAAATCTTCCTAATAACATCATATATACAACTTGCACAAGTGAATTTATTCATCATCCTTGTTTTTCAACTTGTAGTAATACAATATAACAGTGAGAAATAAAGGTGGGTATAGAGAGAGAGGTGATTATAGGTGAGAAAAGGAAACACATCAATCTATTATTCGCACCTATCAAAAGCCAATTAGCACATATCACAACTTTACATTAACCAATTGACTTAGCCCTAACTTAAATTAACCATAAATGAATTAAAAACATAATTACCTAGAGAAGAAGAACCCTTTTGAATAGGTAAAATAGATATTGCCATTTAGTGGAGAGAACACAAGGACACTAAAGTTCAACACAAATATAGGAATCATTACCCAGACCACAAAAACATAAAAGGAATACAACAAGCACGGAGGACAAAGATGTTGGAGTTGTTAGAAAATGAACACAATCAAAGAAAAGACAGAGAAAAATAGTGTCATTGTTTTGGTGGATAAAACAATGTCGTTTTCATTGTTTGTATTCTTCTTCTTTTTGTCATTTTCATTATTTTTGTATTCTTCTTCTTTTTTCTATGAAAATATTTTTGTAGCAAAAGGTTTTTTTACTACGAAATTTATTTTTGTTGTTGATAGTTATAGGATATAGAACACACTTATATTTTAGCTGCGTAAAATATTTTGTAGCTAAAAACATTTCGCTAAAAAAATAAGTTCATGGTAAAAAATGTTACCAAATCTTACTAGCTACGAAAAATATTTCGTACCTAAAAACCTTTCTCTATAAAACTAAGTCAACAATTAAAAATGTCATCAAGTCTTACTAGCTACGAATACAAAATGCAACCTATTCTAAACGTAGCTAATAGTTCTAAAAAACCCACGAAATATTTTAAGGTGGAGGTATTGTTTCAATAGGCTAGGCTATGATTTTGAAATTTCATCCAAATAGTAACTTTTAGCTACAAATTTCAAATCAAAGCAAAAGAATGTAGCAAAAACTCCTGTTTGTTGTAGTGTTATATTTTATTGCTCCTTTTAATAACATTTGTGGTTTGAGAGTGGGAACATTTCTTAGGAGCATTCTTAGGAGTTGTAAGACATCCTTTAAGATTTAATGCATAAGGAGCAGGTGCATTATCAAGAGTGTAATTCATCTATGTAAGTTAGACAAATAGGAAGAAAAGTGTAGCTAAAAATAGTAAGTTGATAGTAAAAGAGTAAGCTATGGCAAGCAACAGAACCAAAATCTACTATATATCCCCTAATTCCAATTTTCAAAGGTGAAAATATCACCTTTGGAATCTCAAGATAAAGAAAATTTTCAAGTTTTAAGAACTACGAGACTTGGTGGAGAACTATTATGAAGAACTGGATTTGATAGTAGCATAATCTGACTAACGATTAAAAGAAAATCATAAAGGATGCAAAGGCTTTGCTGCTCTTTTAATCAGCACTAGATGATGATATATTTTCCTCAATTTTAGCAATTACCACCTTCAAACAAGCATGGAAGGGTTTGAAGCAACAATATTTGGGCAATAGAAAGGTAATTGCTATAAAATTACAAACTCTTCGTTATGACTTTGAGACTACAATTATAAAAGATAAAGAATTTGTACAAGAATCCCTTTTTAAAGTATCTCGGCTTGTTAATCAAATGAAGTCTTATGGTGAAATTATGAGAAAAAACTATTAAGAGTAAGGCATTAAGGAGGTTAATCCCAAAATTTGATCATGTGTTGCTATAATTGAAGAGATTAAGGACTTATATGCTTATAATTTTAATGAAATGAAGAGTTCCTTATTATCCCATAAAGCTAGACTTAGTCAGTCCCATGAAAATTCAAAGGAAAAGGCTTTTCAAGTGAAGGGAGATTTTTAAAAGGGAAAGACAAAAATCTACAGCTTATGGTAAAGGTAAAGGTGGACTTTGTGGAAGAGGTAATGGTGGCAACAGAGGGTAAAGGTCAATTTGGTGAACCATGTCATTATAACAACTCAATTTAGTGCAATCAGGAGATAAAGAAGAAGATTGCTAGGCTAAATAGTGAAAGGTACATAAATAAGCAAATTCCATAGAGAAGGTTGAAGAAGAGAGACAGTTGTTCATGGCCCATTCATAGATTCAAAATGGTGTTAACAATAAAGATGTATGGTTTTTAAACTGTGAACGCTCTAACAATATATTCGAAACTAAGTTATTCTTCAAAAATTTTGATGAATCATAGAAAAGTGAAGTTAAACTCAAGAATGAAAAACAAATGAAAGTTGAAGAAAAGATACAATTTCCATCAAAATTGTACAAAGTGATGTTAAACTTCTTTATAAAGTGCACTTTGTGCTTAGTTTAACTCACAACTTATTGAGTATTGAATAGTTAATGACTAGATGATATTATGTTTTATTTGATGGTGAATCATGTGCTATTCACGATAAAAAATCTGGCTAGAACATAGCAACTGTCTATATGACACAAAATAGAATGTTTCCCATTGATGTCTCAAATGTTGTGAGTAAAGCTTTAATTGATA
>JAOSBL010000007.1:687025-708978 GCA_027568915.1 Erythroxylum roraimae
AATACAATCTTAGCTCAAAGAAATTGCCTACAATCACTTTAAATTAGCCTTTGGTACTAAAGTAGTAGGCAAATCTTTAACTTAACTCCTTAATTCCTTCATTAGTAATCAAATTTTCAAATGATATTTGTCAATCCCTAGTAGCTCCTTTTGGGCCAAATGATGCGGAGGAAATGGCTTTTGAAATAAACCCTATAAAGGTTTAAGGTTCGGATGGACTTAATAGAGTTTTCTAGTAAATATCTTATTCGGTGGTTAAGGAAATGATGACTAAAGCTATACTAGAAATTTTTTATACAGGAAAATGTTGAGGGAGATAAATAAAACTTTTATATGCCTTGTCCCTAAGACCCTGAATCCTACAAACTTTGGGGAGTTCAAACCAACTTCTTGCTACAACTTTCTCTATAAGATTATAGCTAAACTACTGGCTAAAAGAATGAAGAAGGCTTTGAGTACCATAATCAATTCAGCCAAAGCAACCTTTTTTAATAGCAATATAGGAGACAATGTCCTCATTGTATAGAAGCTCTTCAAGGGATGTTCCAAAAGGATCATCTCAAGGAATTATGTCATCAAGGTTGTCCTGAACAATGCCTACAATTTTATTAGTTGGCTTTTCATTGAGCAAGTCTTATAAGTATTCAACTTCCTAGATAAATTCAGCAAATGGCTAAGCATGGGTTACTTTACTGCTTATTTTATTCTAGTTAATGGTGAACCTTAAAGAATGTTCAAGTGACCAAAAAGTATCAAGCAAAGAGACCCCTTATCCTTTTACCTTTTTGGTGTATATACGGAGGTTTTAACTAGATTTATAGACCACAAAATAACCTCCTTTCAATACCACTCAAAATGCAAAGCATTAAAGATTTCCCACTTCTTTTCACGAATGAAATCTTGCTACTCTCTAAAGCTCGTGACAATTTAGTAAAAAATCTTATGTTGTCCTTTTAAATTTTCAATCAACCTTCAGGCTTTAGCATAAATAATAATAAAAAATCCACATACTTATTTCTAAAAATGCAAAACATCTTTCTTATTAGCTCACAACTATCTTTGGCCTATAAGTTAAGTAATATCCCATAAAGTATTTGGGACTCCCCATAAAAACTAGAAGACTACTATATATAGAGTGTTTACCTTTTTTAGATAGGGTGCATAAAGAATTTCAAACTGGAATAATTAGTATTTATCACCAGTTGACAGAGTAACACTGGTTCAGGCAGTTTTGAACTCTTTATATCTTTATTGGTGCTTGCACTTTTTCTGAGCTAAATGAGTGGTGAAAAGTTTAGATAAATTATTAAGAAGATTCATATAGAAGGGTTGCATAGAGGGTAAATTCATGACAAAAGTATAATGGAAGGAAGTATAATGCCAAATGATGGAGGGAGTCTTTGTATAGTACTAATGGGAAAAATGATTTAGAGTAGTACTATGGACAAAGCATATCTATGGTCAAAATGGATCAACAAATACTATATAACAGTGGGGATAACAGTGGCGATACATGGGGTAGGTCAATGTAGTGTTTTGTTGTTGTTGACAGAAGAGAGCCGTTGGAAAGACATTTGAAAACGAAGAAGGACGCATCTAATCTAAGTAAAGATTACTGCATAAAGACGAATGTCTTTATCTGTCAATATGAAGATATCATGGGGACTCAGACTCAGACTGAGCAACAAACAAATAAATAGTAATTAAACAGTAACGGTCGGTTATCCTTTCTCAAGCAAACGGCTCTATTTTTTTTGAAGCGAGTGAGTGAGGTCAGCCCGCGTCTTACTCTAAATTTTGAAATGTCTTTTAAAAAGCTTTTATTCTTTTCTCGGTAAACGAGCTCTTCTTTCTGTTCTTCTGCCTCTATTTTTGAACCTCTTCCAATCTTTTTCTGTTTTTCAAAACCATCTCTTATGAATCCAATCACACTTCTCTGATAGAATAGATCCTGGTCCATCCTTCTTCCAAGTCAATGGGTACTTGTCTAAGCAAGAAAACAACTTCTTCTCCTTTGAAACAACCCACACCACCACCACAACCACAACCAAACCACGTCGTAGTAGTACATCCAGTCAAGTCTTGTAAAAATGACACGGTCGATAAGGTGGAGGATAAGGAGCAGACGAAGAAGAAGATGGTGCTTGAGGAAGCAGATCCTAGAGTTGAAGCACCCAGAAAAGTGGAAGAAGGAGATGAGAGAGTGGTGAAGAAGAAGGAGGTGTTTGTAATCAAACACAGGAAGAGCCATGACAGAGAAAGAAGTGCGGAAATGGAAGAGAGTGGGGGTCAAGATAAAATTGATGACATGGGGAAAGTGAGGACAACGGAGGACGAGGTGGAGGACGAGGTGGACGCCATTCTCATCCAATGTGGAAGGCTCAGCCGCAGCAACTCCTCTCGTGCCGGAAAGACTATTTCTTCTTCTGGTAGGAAGTACAGTGGTTCCAAAAGGAGTTTCGATTTCGACCAAGAAGGCAGCGACCTTGCAGCTGCTGGTGATGACGATGATGTTACGGATGAGAAGAGGCAGCACCGCCAGCGTAACCGTCAACGACAATCTCCTCAGGGAAGGAGGCGGACGCGGACACCCAGTAGGGAAAGAGAGCAGAATCAGCGATCAGGAAGCAGAGAGAGAGGTAATGGAAGACGTGTGAGTAGATCACCTGGTAGGAGATCCGATGGAGCAACCACAACTGCTACTCCAATTATGACTAGTAATAACGCTAGTGATAGTCATAACGTTGCTTCAGGCAGTGTGAAAAGACCAGCCAAGATGGTATCTGTTCCTCCAACTGTCTCGTCCCTGGCGATGGATAAGAGCAATGAATCACAAGCAGCAGCACCTGCAGTAGCTGGTTCCAGTTCAAACACTATCAAACGTATATCTGTGAAAAGAGGTGTTGTTGAGGCCGCGGGCCATAGAAGTTCCGCGTCCCCACGTTCTCAGTCTCCTGCTAGACCGATTGCTAATGGCAGCAACAATCAGCAGCCTTCGCTTAGCAGGAGCTCATCTAGGAAAGCTGAACATTCGCCCTACAGGAGAAACCCATTGACTGATATTGACACCAACGTTCTCCCACCACCCACTGCCAACAAGCCTACAGGGACCAACAACACACTAACCAAAGCCAAGGATGTTCAGACTCAGGTATATATTTCATGCTTCCATTATTACTGCAAACTCAGGAGATGTCAAATTTTATGTCTTTTGAATTCGGATGCAGAAAGCAAGTTATGAGACAGCCAACAGAGCGATTACTAATTCCACCAAGGTTGCCAAGGAACAGCCCACGGAAGAATTTAATGCCGTTTTGACCACCACTGTCGTACCCGAAAGCTTGAATCCTCACAGCTCATCAAGAAGCAGGTCTGCTAGGCAATCTCGGGACCTGGACTTCAATCCTGAAGCTTTATTGAACCCACCACAATCTTCCTACACTGCACTTTTGCTTCAAGATATCCACAATTTCCACCAAAAGAACAACACAAACACCCCTTCTTTCTCACTTCCACCATGCGTTTCCAAGGCTTGCTCTATCCTTGAAGCAGTTGCAGACCTTAACTCCAGCACAAGCTCAAATCTTTCAGACCCGAAAACTTCTGATGACAAAAGAAGCCATGTTGCAGCAGTTGCAAATCTTGTTGGAAAGAAAGTGTCAGAGGTCAAAGAACCATTTGTAGAATCTGAAATACTTTCAAGTGATGATATAATGGAGCCTAGCTTTCACAAATATGTGACAGTGAGGAGGGGTGGCACCACCTTATGTGGTGGTGAAGATATGGATGGCCAAGAATCCTCTGGCAGCAATAGCTTTGTGGGCTGCAGCCAACAGCAATGGGGTGTTTCTGCCTCCTCGTGGGAACCCAATTCTGCAGATTCAACAGATCGTTGGACTTCCAGATCTAATCACAAAGAGGATGATGAGAAGAGTCCACTGGGATTCCAAAGGCATACAACACCTGAACCGGGCCGCAATATGGAGGAAGCCAGGAGAGGATTCAGTGGGCAAAGGACAGGAATTGGACGTGGAAGAGTTGGCACTGCAAGAAATGTCCAAGCGTCTCCTGTTGTTGTTGCAGCAAGCGCTTCAACCTAAGTCGTCCTCTAGCCGACTTACAGAGATGTGATTGTTGTTTCTACTCAGCTCAAGTTTTCAGTTGTATACATCTTGGATTGTTGGAAGTTGCAAACTTACAACCAAAGGCATACAACACCTGAACCGGGCCGCAATATGGAGGAAGCCAGGAGAGGATTCAGTGGGCAAAGGACAGGAATTGGACGTGGAAGAGTTGGCACTGCAAGAAATGTCCAAGCGTCTCCTGTTGTTGTTGCAGCAAGCGCTTCAACCTAAGTCGTCCTCTAGCCGACTTACAGAGATGTGATTGTTGTTTCTACTCAGCTCAAGTTTTCAGTTGTATACATCTTGGATTGTTGGAAGTTGCAAACTTACAACTAATTGTTCTGGATTTCGGTTGATTGAAAGAAATTCATTTTTCTCATCTTTTCCATGTTAATTTTTTGTTTCCTAATCTTTCTTCCAAATTCCAATGATTAGTCATTAAATAAAATGATAGCTCAATTTCATCCTTAACAGGAAAAAAGCCCTTTTTCATGTTTTTCTTTTTCAGTTCTCTGACGGACCTGCAACTGAAGTTGTTTAGAAATAGGTAGTGACCCTTCTCTTTCACAAACATTGTTTGATTATAATGGAGCCACCATCCATTCTTCCACTGTTAAAACAGAAAAATTCAAGCTCTTCTCATTTCAAAGTTTTGGAATGAAGCGCTTTTCAAGCTTTAAGTTTCTACTAAACGACAAAAGAAAGAGCAAGCAACAGGAAGAGGTCTCAACAAATTATCATGACGCCATTACAATTATTCCAAAACTTTCCTGCATTACAAAGCCAATCTAAGCAACTTACAAGACAATTAGAGCAAGCTATTTTGAAAAATTCATGAAGCAGTAGCTCATTCAGTTTTAAACCTTAGCCATCACAGAAGTCCAACTATGTGTCCAAATGTTTGCAGAACTAAATCCTTTAGCCCTTCATGGAGGTTGCTTTCACTCTTACAGATGGAATAACGGATCCACCGAAACTGAGAACCCAACATGTAGGCAATAATTGATACAAATCAAAGATACACTGGTTCCAAGCATAAGAGGTTACTCGAGGAAATGACTGATTGCTTGACCAACCATTTCAAGTCACATTCATAGATTATAGATACATGACAACTTCTGAAGATTGCAATATAGGATTTCAGTGATTCCTAACCATATTAGCAATCCATGGCTAAAGTTTCATGCTTATACTTCTCTTGTCAACTTGATTCTTGAATTCATGATAGACGTATACTATTAATGCTCTCAGTACAGAAGCATGGCACCAGAATCAAAAGACACACTGTATGATATCTGCTTAGCTTATCTATGGACCAAAACTGATCACTGTTTCACTCAATACTGTTGCGGTAATTAACCATGTATATTGCAGCCACAGTAACAGAAGCCCCAACCAGTTGCAAAGGTGAGAAGGTCTCATTAAGATATAGAAACCTGGAATTAGAAATATGAATATTAGCAATGCACTATTTACAAGCTGTAGCTGCCATAACAGACCAGACAGTTTGTGTTTGAAGCATCTTACCCAAAGATTGAAGCAAACATGGGGGTTAGAAAGGTCAGAGAACTAAGCATCGTTAAGCTTCCTGAAAAATTAACTATCCAAATTAGTTTGAACAATAAATCTAAAGTTAAACTCGAAGTATCGTCTACAGCAGAACGGGGGGTATGAAAAAATCGATGGCGACATGGTGTAGACAACTTTAGTTTAGATTAAGAAAGGAAGACAAGCAGAAAAGGGGAAAATTCAAAATTGAATTTCAGTAGGCTCAACCTTTTGTTGCATTGTAAAAGTAAATCCCATAACTGATGGCACTACCAAAAATTGATGTATATAGGAGGGCCAATATATCAGTTGTTGTAAGCTCCCTAAGACTTCCCTCAAAAGCAGGATCATGATTGAGAAAGGAGATAAGCAAGAGAGGAAGACCTCCGACAACCATGTGCTGCAACGAGAATTGCAAGAGAGACGTTACGCCATTCCTTTGCTTGGCTTAAATTCATCAGAATACAGAATAAGTTAATTAAAAGTAGAACAAAATTCAAAGACCAAAATCCACAGTAGTGTTGAATACAGGAAAATGTATGGAAGTTGAGTACAATAATTTGTGATTCGCAATCCATTTAAAGCCTCCAGAGAGTAAAGCCACTACCACTTAGATTACAGAGAGAGAGAGAAGAGTAATTTTTAGTAATGATAATAGGTTATGAGTTCTGAGGAATTTCAGAATTGAAGAGACAATCACTGTACCAACCAAGTTTAAATTACCAATTCATCAGCTGTCTCTTTACTACCACGATAGAATAGGTCTGCTCATAAGAGATAAATCTTGGATGGATGTCATGGATTAGGATAGCCTACCCATCCAGTTGCCATTACAGGATCAGAGTACTTTGTAACCCAGCGAACCATGACCGTACCAACTGCCATGCTCTGAGCTGCAAGAAGCATCCACCATTCTCCGCTTCCCCATAGAGAAAAATTTTTGTCATCAAAAGTCAATGTTGGTACCTAGAAAGGCAAGTATATCCCTAGTTGCAATCAGACGCAAATAATTGTTAACCAATAATATATTTTCACTTGCATAGTAGCCACTAAGCTGTAAATTGATTATACTACCTCAAGAACAGAACAGAAGCAGCAAATACTTGCAAGCATCTGAGTCTAATAGAATTCCTGATTGATAAAGCTACCAATAATGCTCCAAGAAGGACAATATTAAAGGGGATCTGTAGTTTTATCATCTGATTAAACAAACATTTTCCTTTGTATTATATTGACAAAGTCTACTTCACAAGTGTGACAAAAATGAGATCTACCACATTTTTTTATTATTTAACCAAAACTAGTGAGGTGTTTTAAGACGTTGAAACGAAATCATAGCATCCAAATATCGATCACTGAAATATGAAGGCTGAAGAGATTATTTTGAGTGGTTACCTCAAGAAGTACAAGTCCTATTACACCAAGAACAAGTCCTGCAACTCCAACAAACCCGATGGACTCACCAAATAATAATGCTGCAAGTATTGCAACTGTCAAGGGTTGCGAATCAATTATAACCTGCAGTAAACAGAAAACATAAATTCTCATTAGTTTGAAGACTCACCAAAATAAATTTCTATATTCAAATGAACCATGCTTGTATCTCTTTCCCTCCGATAAAGTACCAGCTCTACTTTTTAGGGGTGAATTGAATTGATAGCAAGATATTCACTTCCAAGATAAAATTGAGTTTCTTCTCTTTAGACTTTTAATTCAACGCTTCTTTCCTGACTGACTATGGTACTCGTTATTGGACCAATTACTTTCCAAAATTCAACAGTTGTGTTGATTGATATATTGGTCCAAGTACCCTTATCCCACGTAAAAAGAAACTAAGATGAAGTTGAAGTTGAAGTTGAATTCCGGTTAACATGTGTAAAGAAGCAAACATACACTGCCCAAACCTGCTGTTGTCCTCTGCAAGCCTTCCGCAAGAAACCCCTGTGATTTTCACACACAAAAAAGCATACTTTAAACAAAATTTCAGATGGAAATCAACATATATATATGTTTTATCTGTAGAGAACAACAAGAACAGATAATGGAAGCTTGTGGCGTACCTGAAAGAAGGTAGCGTCAACAAGGGCAAAGAGAAAGATGGAAAGCCAAGCAGTGAAACCAGAGGGCATAGGCCTGCCATTGGAGATAGCAAATGCAACCAAAAGGAAACCAGCAGGAATTAGACGAAAAGAGGCCACAAAGAAAGGGCCTACCATTGGCAACACCTCCTTCATAGCCACCATTGCAGTTCCCCAAAAGAAGAATGGACTCACCAACACTCCAGCCTCCATTGCCCTTTTCAGTACATACAATTCCGCTGCATCTTTAGCATCCTCTTGTTCTTCTTCTTTTTGTTTAAGACTGCCATTACTAAACGCCGCTGAACCTTCTGTTTCAGAAGAGACAACACACTCGACATCCAAGCCCGTCCCGACGCAATCAATAAGATCCTGTTTATCAATGGCGGCGGTTGATGATTCTTCCGTGTTTCTACTGCTAGTGGTGCAATTGGCAATAAGGAACTCGCCCCTCCTTCCTTTACGATGATAAGAAGAAGAGAGTGATGCACAGAAGTTGAAAGCATTCCCGTTACGGGTTGCTTCCTGACATGAATTATGAACAACATGTAAACCATTTCGCAAAGAAGAAGAAAAAGAAGTGGTCTTCATAGAATTAAGAAGTTGGGAAGTTGGTGCAGAGCAGGATAAACAAGGGGAAGACATCATTCCCCTCATCACCTTACTAAAGTTTATGTTATGTTAGTTCTTCAGACTCACATAGAGAGACATCTTCAATCAGATATCAGAATAACCGGTGGTCAACTGAAGCCCACGTCAACTTAAAGTGTCTTGTCCCCTCTCTCTCTCTCTCTCTCCCAATCAGACAATTATTAAATATATCTATTATAAATTATAATACATAATTTTCATTATACGATTAAAAAAAAATCAGATATACATATCTGATGTGACAAGTCCTAACTAGTGTTTGTTTTTTAAATTTCTAAGAACCCTGTAGGTAGGTCAAGCAGGCACACCCTTTCAAGAAATCAGATCCTCTGTCTAGTTTTATTCTGTCTTATTCTGTCTCATAGAATCTCAGCCATTTATTTTATGGGATCCACGCGAGTCCCATGCAGGCACCACATAAATAAATGGCTGAGATTTATTAGACACAATAAGACACCATAATATTGGACAGAGAATCTGGACTCCCCTTTCAAGGGCTCAACTAACACACCATCCCACACGCGGGTCAAGTGGGCGTACGTTATCATCGAAGCCTAACTAGATCTTCACCTACACGTAAAATTCCGGCTACCCCAGGCTTTTACAAAAGAGGCTAGCATGGAATCGAACTTGGGACCTAACCGAAGCCAAGCTCCGCTCTCAACCATCGAACCACACCCCTTGAAGGCCTAAGTAGTGTTACTAACAAATTTTTTATTATTTAATCTAAAAAATAAATAATTTATTTAAAATAGATAGGATTAACTAAACTAAGAATACTAATACAAAATAACAAAACCAAAGTAAAAAATGAGAAAGAAACAATCAATAAATAATTAAGACCAAATGAAGAACATCTTAAAACCTTTATGTCTAAATTTGTCTTGATTCAATGATTAACCCTAATTTCTTAGACCAATAGAAATTTCAAAGTTAAAACTATATTCTTTTTCAAGAAATACAACCCCTATCTTTAAGTTGATTAATTGAATTTTTTTCTAGTCAAAACCCCTATGAATACATTAATTAATTTTATGAAGTCCTATTTTAGATTTGATTCTAATTTAGAAGATTTATAAGGTCCTATCTTTACGATTCCATGTTTATGGTTCATGTCATAATCTATTCGTACATATGATTTCTCAATTCCTATATATAAATATGAACCTTCAATGATTGCCGAATTACATTATAGCTTAGGATACTAGAAAAAGGAATCTACACAAAGTAGAATTAAAAGCTTGGTCCTTCAGCAGAATTTAGACACCGTGAATGCCAAAGCTTTTCAACCAACCCATTTATCCACCAGTGGGATGTGAATTTTAGTAACATGTCAATCTGGCAAACTATAACTATAACTCCCACCAAAGAGCATAACTGACATCTTCACTCAATAACCAAACTGGCCACTTTATCAACAACTGCTACTCCACAAGAGAGACAATGCAACATTTTCCCCTCACCATGGTTATGGCAACTCCAGTGTCTCCCATACAGTACAGAATCAAAACCACATAACATCTGTACAAGCTAATCAACCATGAATAAGGAGCCCTCGAAGGGAACCAGCCACCCTCTTCTTTCTTCCCTGCAAAATTCGAGATGCAGTGAGTTTGTCTCGAAAATTTTCCCACTTTATGTAATAACTACATTGCACCCCAGTGAAGTTCTGCCAAATTAGGGAAGTTTATTACCTTCTCGCTGTTAAATAAGTCCTCTGCAATTGCTTCCATTTGCTTTCGCTTCTTCTCTTCTTTCACAGACTCAAGCACCTTGTCAGTCTCGCAATCAGATTCTCTAACCAAAAAAAAAAACACACAAACTTGTAGCAAACAAGATGTTCAGAAAGCAATGAAACAACATTCTGTGTTAAGGACAAAGGATCTGACTTGTACGGATATTTGGAGAATGGAACCAAATTGTTGAAGCTATTCCCTGACTGAGTATTTCTCTGTGAAAGAAGGACAACACATGAGCTTGGCATAAATCAGAAACAGTATTCGTAAAAGCAAAAAGGCAGATAAAGAAAAGGTAATTCCACAGACAATTGTTAAAATAAAGCAAAAAGAAAGGAAATAGCTGCAACATATTTTTTCTTTTCAGACTTCAAAAGGAAAAATCTAAATCCGACTCTCAATGCGATTTTAACTGCATAAAGGGCAATAAATTAACCTGCAAATAATGGCATCGTCCAACTACTGTAAGGTTATTCAAACCCAACATGGCGTGCTACCCTTTGTTAAAATTTATATCACCTCAACCAAAAAACAATGACAGAACAGGAGTTGATAGACATAAATTAAGAGGGAGGAATGACAAAAAGTTTTTAACTCCTGCAAAGAGCCAAATGGATCATTATGAAGGAAAATGCTTAAGGTAGCAGCAACAGGGAAGAAAAATACCAGTACCTTTCTGAAGCGTTTAAAATTCATGACTCCTATATTTGAAGTAGAACAAATAGGAAAAGGTAAACTCAAATCCTTGGTGATTAGATCTTGGCTGTAAATGACATCACAGTTTCCACTTTCAGACTCGTTATTCTTCTCCAATTTTGTTCTCATGCCACCATCATTGTCCACATTTCTCACACGACACCTATCCTCTGATTTAACAGAAAGGTCCATGGATGCCCCTACATTGTTTGTGCATCTGGGAGTTTTTATGCCAATATCAGCATGGGCACGAGTTGATGTCGCTGTTTCTAGCTCTGCATCAGAATCTGCTACCACTGTCTCATCTGTGGAGCATGATGATGAAACAGCCACTGGAAGATAACAAATAAGGGGCTAAATCATCTTGATATGATCAAGAAACGTTTACTATGATCATATTCCATGGAGTTACCATTTCATTTACAAATTAGATGAAGAATGATAAATCCAATGTTGTTAAAGAAACATTTCAATGAAGAATGATAAATCCAATGTTATTAAAGAAACATTTCAATCAACTTTGGGAGAGAATTAAAACCATGGGTAACTATCCTAAGGCCATTGTTGCACTAAGAACACAATCGGTTTTTCTTTTTAAGGAAAAGATTAAGAACACAAAAAGGGATGTTAAGATCCCTTAGTATTCAAGACATTAAAAGCCAAAGGTGACTTGGGTAAAGGAAACCAAAGTCGCAAGATAGGTATCCTGCTAATAGAACTGTCTGGTACAGTTTTTGAAAACACTATCGATTGAAAGAGCAACCATGAAAAGAATAAATACTTACCACACGGAGATGTCAATATAGATGAATCCAGACATCCAGATAATACAGCACATAATAAATCTGCCTCATTAACTCTAGATAATGAACTCCATTTGCTGAAGTGATTAAGCTTATTCACTGATCCACTAGGTATAACACACACCATCTGGCCGTTTCCTCCATAATCCAAACCCTAGATGAAATAATTAAAAGGTTATCAAAATCTATGGTACACAAAATATAGACATCACCATGCCTAAGAGATCCAATCAAATTCACATATGCTTTGATATATTTCATACCAGAAGCACCAGAGAACACGTTAAAAGTGTGAAACCCAAACCAAGGAACAAAATCAAACTGCATATGGATTAAAGACGTATAAAACAACGTTTTGGATACAGAAAATATCTTTATATTGCATCATGGAAAATTATAATCAAGATTTCTTAACTTAAAACAAAAAGGCTTTTATCTTTCTAAGTTTTCTGAATGCCTTATCAGCAAAGCTACATAGGATCACTTTAAAAGCCTTTAAGTTTTCCCACCAATGTACAGTGGCAAATACAAAGCAATGAGATGCCTTTAAGTTCGACAAAAGTAGAAAATTTTCATAATTTAACACCCCATCTATCTATGTTTTCAAATAAGGGAGAGAAAACAAATTGTCAACACCTGAATATGGAAGTTCTTTAACATCAAGGCTTGCATTTTCTTGGAATCCACAAAATAACCAGAGATATAAACTCCCATGAACTTTTTAGCTATATTCACATCTTAGTAACTCTCCAGTAATTTCTCAAGAACACATTCCAAAACACATGTTTTTGTTAACCAATAATATAAATGTTAAACATCATATATGTGGAATCAGTGCAGAGCAGTAGAGTCTAGTTTTCCAAGTCAGACTTTGACAAAGAAACTCTTATTCAGAAACTTTTACTCAAAAATGATTTTTCTTTCTTAAAGCTTTCAATTATCAAAATTCAGCCATGATCCAAACGAAGTAAAACAACTGTGGCGGAAGCAATAGAGTTTAGATGTCTCAGTCACCTTTGAGCAGAAAACATTTTTTCAACAGTAAATGTGCTTTTCTCAATTGTTAAAATGCAATGAAGCTTTCCTACTGAAAGAAGGTAACTTTTCTAGGAACTTTAAGAACCTTCTAAGGGAAGCTATGTGTATGTTCATTTCTACAATGTCCCAAGCAACTCTTTTTAGAGCCTAAAGAAGCTCCGTAGTTTTCAGCATTCTTGAAGTTTTGATCTAAGAACCCCTTTCCACTATATCTCCTTGTAACCCATGCAATAACTAGCAAGAAATTCAAATCAATCAGAAGAGATGAAACTATCAAAACTGATATGTAAAAGCTAAAAAAGGAGCTCCCAACTGCTAACCTTGCCAAAAGAAAAAAGGAAAATGGCAGACCTTTAACTTAAAAAGACATGTACACATGAATAATCTCAAACTATGTTGACAACAGTCCACAAAACCAACCCATAGGATCCCCAAGAGGGACTGGAAATCCAACCCTCATTCCTATTCCATGGAATAATTTTGTTTAGTAGATGCATACAGCACAAAAACTTGTTAGCATGATTGTGAAGTCAACCAGTCAATTAGCATGATTGGGAGATAATAGGAGAAAGCAGATGAGCAATTATTGGGACGAGCAGGCCAAGCCAGCCAATTAACATAATTGGAAGATAATAGGACAAAAACAATGAGCAATTATTGGGAGGATCAGGGAAAGGCCTAATTGGTTGGATGAGTGGTAAGAACCTAGCCAATAACTCAGTTAAGATAGCTAAATTTCACATTCTGTAATCTCTCTAAGCTTGTTAAGATAGCTAAATTTCACATTCTGTAATCTATCTAAGCTTAACTGGTATTGCTATATCAATGGCTAGCCCACAGTTTCCCTTCCTAAAGATAACCAGGAAAAGATTACAAAGGACTTGACAACATTGAAAATATTTCAGCTGATTGTGTTGCAAAAAACAACTTGGACACACCATGATTCATCCATTGCAATATTCAGATTCCAAAAAAAATGTAGTTACCTTGAACAAATCAATTAAACATATGGAGATAAGAAATTTTATTCAAACAAATTAACAAATAAAATTCGTAAAGTACTCACCTGACTATTTGAACAAAGTTCTTCAATCAACATAATATTTGAACCAGCTGATTCCAATAAAGACTGCAATCTGTTCCGAGACTTATACTGTAAGGGGAAAAAAAAAAGGCATAACTGTATGTCTATAGAGATAGAGATCAGTTACTTGATGGTCATAGAAAAGTAGCAAGCTTCGACTAGACATATTTTCTGGTTAATCTCAGCAGCATCAATATCAGTCTCTTGTTAACAAAACCATCATTAGGAGGCAGATTGTTAAGGTTAAGGCTCTGATCATTCAACATCTCCAAACAAAATTAGTAGCCTTATTACCAAAATCATAGCATCTTCCTTTAAGCAAATTAAAAAAGCTAATTCTCTTGGTTCAGTAAATTACCATCAAACTGGCATATCTTACCCCAAGCCAGAAACATAGCAGGTAAGTAACAACTAAAAACCTTCCCCAATCATTCCCACCACACCCTAGATAAAGGATTTGCATGCACTTGAGAGTGCCAAGTTGATCTTGTGGACCGATATAACTACAGAAAGTCGCTAATACTTTCCATGCCAGATATTGTTAGAGAGACAGTTAAAACTTTTGACTAGAAATTACCATTTTTGATGCTTCCAGTATAAAAGTGTAACCTTTCAAACAGTCAGCACGAGTTCCTGAATCTACAATTTTGACAGATACCCCATCCACTGTCAATTTTGGAAGATAACTGCAGAGGAAAACAAATATTGAACACAAAGCGTCATTTCATTGGAAATATGTATGGAACAGTGTACAAATTGGCAGCTCACCTATAAGTAAGACCAACATAATACTTACGAGGTCCAGTTCGGAATTTCTGGGACTATGCCTTTTCCTGCCATGAACTAAACATCGGCAAGTGAGAATTAGTAACAGTGTACAAGCTGAAGCAGATGCCTCAGGTAAGATAAGTAAGCATGGTAAGTAGCACTGATGTATCTTTTCATATGTAACAATCAAATACATTGTACAATGATTAATTACTGACCCTCAAACAGTCTATATACGTTTAAGAATACTTCTGTATGGGTAAGGACTTTGAGATTCATGTAAAGGATGAAATTTTTTACGTGCTTTACAAGGTACTAAGTAATTGATGTGATCCCATCTAGAGTTTTTTGTCCAAAGCTTCCGCATCTAGAGGAATTATTGTGTCAATCCGGCTTGGGCCATTACGAGTGGCGCCAAATATCAACCCCTTAGTAAATTACTAGTGAAATTATGGATCCTAACCTAGACCATGAGCTTGAGTTGAAGTTTGTTTATTCCACTAATTTTTTAAAATTTTAAATCTGATTGGAGACCAAGTTCTATACGATTGAATTGAAAAACAAAAATGTTTTTCCTATTTCACAAGTTGTCTCATTGGAATAAAATGAAAAGAAAAATTGCTTCCTTTTTGTCTTGAACTTCGGTTTTCTAGCAGGTCAAAGCAATACACCATAGTGAACCATTGTAACCAATTCTGATCAAGTAAAAGTGTGTGCCTCTATGTTGCCTATAATTATCAAATGGCATGATTCTGTTCGAGTTTTTTTGATAGATTAATCAAGTTAAACCATTTCAACATGTCTAGGACTTGTAGCGCTTGAGAAGAAGTAAAAGTTGTACATTTAAAAGACCAGCTTCAAGATTCCAATGACTAATTCTGTTCAGTATCCTAATTTTGTGGACATGGGCTAGATTGCATAAGGCACTAGGCCTAGCTGAATTTCACTAATGCATCTCATTCTAAGAACACGAGCAATTACTGACAAATATCAAGCATGCATCCAGATGGAAGAATAAGAGAAGAAGAGGAAGTTATCTAGAATATGATGTGGAAGGTCCTTCAGACAAGTATTGAAAATGTGGACATAAATTATGTCTGTACAATAAGATTGTGACCTAAGGCCTAAAATTCCTGAGAATGTCTTTTTCCTATACTCCCCTTTACAATGATCCTCAATTTAGATTTAGTGAAGGAGGAAGGCAAACAAATGATAGGAAAGGAACTAATGATGACACCCCAAATCACCATTCAAGTTTCACATGATTTTTACAAGTTAATGCACCAACTGCAGCAACATTTAGATTAAAGTTCAAAAAGTAGTTCCCAGCAGGATTAACCTAAATTTTGCAACTACAAAATATGAATAAACCCAAAGAAGAAATACAATTTCAATTTGATGTTGAAAAGTTGAATCGGTTCCATATAGACAACATTCTACAAGTAAATAAATCCGTAAATGTAAATAGAAATTTAAAAAACTAAAACTGAAAGTTAATTTAAAAATAGGCAACTACTAAAACTTTATTTAAGGATGAAGTTAATTGCACGTACTTTGTGATATAATAAGTGAACCAAGATAATGTTATATTAAAATCTGGGGCCTAGGGGTAGTTGTCAACAATACAAAGTCCAACGGTGAAAAATAAATTTCAGAAATGTTTTGGCTAAAATTGAAATTGGAACAATTTTTGTGCCATTGGTTCCAATTTTTCAGTTGAACTAATGAGCAGCTCTGGTTTTCTATACACTAGAAAAGACGGATAATAGTTCAAGTACCTCAACCCAAGTCTTGAGGACAACAGGTTTCTTAGCAACAATAGCTTCAAGTAAATCTTCTTTCACTGGCATGAGTTCATCCACAATAACATGTGTGCAGTCTTCGCTGAAATGGTAAGTGATCTGAGCGCCTGTCATGAAAGATTTAAGTGACCAATTGTGATATGTGAACAATAAGGCTAAAGAGAAACTAAGCAATAGGTAAAAACTTGGACTAAGAACAGAAGTGCCTTAGCTATAGCTAACATCAGTACAGCTGTAAATGTTACACAAAAGAAATTGAAAAATGTTTCACAAATAAGAAATATGAAAGGAAGCAGAAATCTATGGAGAATCTTTAAAAAGGGTGCTACTCAGTAACCTATTGATGAAACCTTCTTGGGACTCAAGGAAGTAGAGGAAAAAGTTGAAGAAGAATAACAGAAAGTAGTCATGAGAGGAAAACAAGGTTCAAATAATCTAAAGGTGGCAAATTGCTCAATTCAATATAAGTTTTTAGTAATACATTTCCTTTCTTCTTATGCACATATCCACTCATATATCATTCTAGAGCATAAAGATAGAAGCAAGCAGACAACAGATCATAGTGAAGAAAATAAACATTGCCCACATGTAAATGGTTACACTTCAAATATGAACATAAACCTTTTAGGTAATCTTGAGCTAAAATGGTGTGGCTTACTAACCGATGGATGAAATTTTTTCTTTTAAGGGGTCATTCACTTGAAAGGACTCGGCACAGTAGAGGAAAAATAGAAGTGGAACAAAAGAAAACCTGGCAAAAAAAAAAGTTCCAATCAAAATGGTTATATCACAAGAACTATAGCAGCACATTCGCTTAAGTTCAAATTCACACCAAAGGATTAAGCTAACTAATAGGAATCAAATCACAACCACGGCTGTCCCTAAGTTGAAACCATATCATTATATTCACTGGAGAATATTAAAAAAAAGAAGAAGATAACTGAACAGTCATAAATCAAAAAGCTAAAAACAGAAGATCGTGAACTTACCTATAAGTTGCATTCCCAGCTCCAAAGGAAACCAAGTCCCCATTCTTTAAAGTGATTTCTTTGTTGGGGAACTCATGGACCTTATCCTTTGACCCGAGATTTCTATTGATGAATGTTCCATACTTGGAGCAATCCCGAATGCGGACCTTTGTGGATATGGTGGAACCCAATGAAGAAATCATTTCATCGACAAGAATTTCAGCATGGACGCGGGAAACTCCTTTGTCCTTGTTGATAATTACATCACAACCTGAAGATGGAAATCATTGATATGCATAAGAGAGTTGAATAGATGAGAAGAGGCCACCACCATGCTAGAAAAGTGCTGCAAGTACCTTTTCGTCCAACTTTATATGATCCCTTTGTGAAAATGTAATATCTTTCTTCACCTGTCGTAAGAAATCATCCAGCACTCAATAAAAAGAACAGCTTTTTGCTACTTCTAGTTGAACTTCAATACCCAATATCATAATAAGAACTTGAATGCCTACTATATCACAATAACAAATAACAGACAAAAGACTAAACAAAGAGAGGATGCCTGAAAGAGGATCGGCGGGAGACAGAACCCAGACCATCGTCTCGTCCTTCTCGCTACTCTAGGTGTTGAGTAGTATTTTCTCACATAACTCAAATTTAAACTAATTGAGTTTAAAATTGAATATTATAACTCTTAATAAAATAACAAAAATTAAGGAACTTATTAAACTCGTACATAAATTTCAATCTGTTAATATTTGCACTTAAATTATTATAATATTTGTCAAGTGTATAAAAATGTTAATATTTAAAGAATCACATAGTTTAACTAATGAAACTTTAATTTTTTAATTGATGTTATTTTAAGTTTTAAAATCAAACTAATAACTAAATCAACTTTGTTTATATCATCACAAATATATAAAATCTCAAATTATGGTTTGTAGATAGAAAACTTGTAAAAAAAAATTACATTTATTTAATTTTATAATATTAGCTAGAATTATTAAAAATAATAATAAAATACATAAACTTTTAATTTATAACAAAGAAACTCAATGTTAACCCTCAATTTAATAATGTTAATCACATAAGTAGAATTATTAAATATATGGCATACAAGGTTGGTGACATGTAAAATAAAAGGATTAAAAATTAAGGTAAATTATATATGGGATAATTAATCTTAAAGTGTCTAATCTTTTAAGATTTTTTTCAATATAGTGTGTAATCTTTTAAAGTTTTCAATTGAGTGATCAACCTTTTAAAACCTTAATAGTTCAGTTCAAAATGTTAGTTATGCTAATAATTTGCTAATTTGGATAACAAAATCTTTGTAGTTTTTGTTGTTTATGACATGGAGATGTTTACCTAAAATATTAAGGTCTTGAAAGGTTGATCACTCCATTGAAAAAATTAAAAAGATTAAGCATTTGACTTAAAAAATCCTAAAAGGTTGGGCATTTTGGTATTGGTTATTTCATTATATAAAATATCAAGCTTTGCTTATAAGTGGTAGGATATTAACTTTAGAAGCGACTCTTGAGCTCATCGAAAAAATAGACATAAATAACTATTAGTGATAGTCTAGTAGGGCGCTCATGGACAAGGAAGCAAGTGTACACAACATAGAAGTTGTCACTACATTGGTAACTCATGTTGAGACTTTAACTAAGAAACTTAATAGCTTGAACACACCAATAAGACTAGCTTAAGCATTGTGTTATGATATATACGAGGGAGGACCTGTAAGAAATGAATGTTAAGCAAGTGGATCAAATGCATTATATGAGGAGTTTCTAACAACAAAATAACTCCAACATCAACAGTTATAATTTACAGTGGAGATGTCACCTAGATTTTTATGGAGAAATCACGTAGCCTAGAAGCAACTTTTATATGGATTCTATTAACAATAGCAATGGGAGAATAAACCAAGCTTATAAGAAATAGGCCCTGTTTGGTAAATAGCTTATAAGCCAAATATTGGCAGTTTGAGATATTTTAACTGTTTGACCATATTCAACAACCGATGGAGATGTTGATAACCAGCTGATTGGGTTGGTGGATTAACCCAATCACCTGATTTTAAAAAAGCTCTTGTGTTGGAGCGTTTTGCTCTGTTGCTGAAAATGTAATATACAAACGGTCAATTATACCCTTTAAGTTATTGCTATTACTTGCATTTCTCTGCAACCAAGGGAGCCATGCATGAACGAAACCAACATACATGAAAGAAGCCATCAACAAAACCATGCATAAATGAAGCCATGCTATTACTTGTGCCCTTTAAATTTTATTCTGCGAAGCCATGCATGAAGTATGCTAGCATGTTACTGTAGCTTAATTTATTTTGAATTATGTTATAGTAACATGGACTATATTACTCTATCATAATTCAAAATAAATTCTTAATTCATCATAGTCTCTCGGGAGGTTATGCAGCAGCCATTCTTCTCAACTCATGTGCTTAACAAGCTTCGAAAAGCTCCAAGCTCAATTTTCCATTCCATGCGTTTTTCTACAATTAAGGAAGCCATACATGAACGAAGCCAACGTACATGAAAGAAGCTATCAATAAAACCATGCATGAATGAAGCCATGCTATTACTTATGCCCTTTAAATTTATTCTGCAAAGCCATGCATGAAGTACGCTAGCATGTTACTATAGCTTAATTTATTTTGAATTATGTTATAGTAACATGGACTATATTACTATAGCATAATTCAAAATAAATTCTTAATTCATCAGAGTCTCTCGGAAGGTTATGCAACAGCCATTCTTCTCAACTCATATGCTTAACAAGCTTTGGAAAACTCCAAGCTCAATTCTCCATTCCATGTATTTCTCTGCAACTAAGGAAACCATACATGAACAAAGCCAACGTACGTGATTAATAAAACCATGCATGAATGAAGCCATGCTACTACTTGTGCCCTTTAAATTTATTCTGCAAAGCCATGCATGTAGTATGCTAGATAATTCAAAATAAATTCTTAATTTATTAGAGTCTCTCGGGAGGTTATGCAGTAACTATTCTTCTCAACTCATGTGCTTAACAAGCTTGGAAAAGCTCTAAGCTCAACTCTCCATTCCATATGTTTCCCTGCAACTAAGGAAGCCATGTATGAACGAAGCCAACAAAACCATGCATGAACGAAGCCAACGAAATAAATTCTTAACTTAATGAATGCTAGTTATGGGGAAGATGAAGTGGAACCAAATGAGGACATAGTCTCCAACATAGGTGAGTCTAGCAGAGAGTGAACATTCTGACCACTTTGCTTCGCTTTCTTATTTAAACCCTCTAGGTGATGTCTATCATCGTTAATATTATTAGTGTTAATGGCATCATCATCAAGATCCAACAAGCAATTGATGGAAGCTGAATCAGAGAAGCCTTTGTTCAATAACCTAATAATAGGCCCATTCAAAGCATTCAAGAACTAGTCCTCTGACTTGTTACCGCTCTCTATAATTAGCCTAATGGACTGCATTGAGTCAGGCTTGAAGAGAAAGAGAAAAAGATGGATTCTCGATGGTCTCAAGGAGGAGGAATTGAGGGCGTTAGTGTTGGAACGATCGTATTTGTCAATCATGTTTCCTAAGTCCTCTTCGGTGGTGATCGAGATAATAGAGTCCAAGTCTTCACTAGGTAGTTGGTATTTGAGAGTGAACAACCTATCATTTAGTTAAGAAATTTGACATTAATAGTTATGTCTTGAGATAATATATATTATATTATTAAGCAGAGACAAATATGGTGAGTTATGAAGATGGTAATGGTTTATAACTTAAATGTTAATGAGTGAAGTTCTATGCTTTTTGGTCATTTGACAGTAAAAAAGTTGCCAAAGAATCAATTCTCTATAGCTACAAATATGGGTTTTCTGGATTTGCTGCAATCTTGACTAAATTCTCAAGCCACTTATATTGCAGGTGTCATTAATGTTAAGGAACCGTGAACTTTGCTTGTTTAGCACAATCTGTTACTTGTAGAAAGTTGCATTCATTTCTCTGTTTATCAGTGTGTTCCTACAGACTGTATTTAGAACTTAAATATACTATTTATATTTAATGATTGTTACTTTAAAAAAACTTATTGCATTTAACTTCATTTATTACTCACAACTGCCCCGTCGTCTCTTTTTCACCTTAAAAATGGAAAAGCTAGAGTAGAATGTTACAACACATTGATATGCAAAACTCTCCCTAAACTTCATTGACACGCAGAGTGAAAAAAGTTACAGCGATGTATCGATTAGATTCTGATCAGTGACATCTTCCATCTTCTCCAGTAAGTTCATCCTCTCGCTTCTCCCATTCTCACCTACATATTTTTGTTATTTTTAAAGGAATAAATTGTTAGTGTAAGTCGACTTGTACATGATACAAGGCGACTTATCTTGTCAGGATACCCATAAGTCGACTTATGTGAGGTATTGTGAGTTTGTTAGAGTAGTGCCCTAAAGGCAATCCCTTGTATAAAGTTGTGTACAAACTTTATGAATAAATAAAGAAAGGCATGTTTCATTTATTTGATGTTCATTTTGTTATGAATTGATTGTGAATTGATTATGATCTTTAATCAAATGAATGAAGTCCCTGATATATGACATAGCATGAAGGAAATTATGATGTGATCATACTACTGA
>JAOSBL010000007.1:719886-745089 GCA_027568915.1 Erythroxylum roraimae
GCACAATAGAAAAGGAGTTGGTCCTACAAAATCTTAATTTGATGCTTTTAATTTCGTTGCCCTCTTACATCCTCTTTTCTTTACAATCAGAGCATAATAGAAAAGCAGTTGGTCCTAGCAGCTACCCATTCTGCAACTGACCATTCTCGGTCGAAGATGAAACTAATACAAGTTTGCTTCTGCCCATCTCATTCATACTATCTTCCTCAGACTACTCTAACCTTTGCACTTTCTTCTTTTTACCGCTCTAACCTCAGACCTCTCAGAATCAAATGTTTTACTGCTCTTAAGTCTAATAGCTAATACTTAATTCTAGGACCTACCTTAGTTTCAAAAGATGATACGTGAATCAGGCAAGCCAACCCCTGAAGCGTGGATCAGGGGACGGTGAAGATGCATAAACCAAGCAACACAACCCCTTTAACGAAGGATAAAGCGTGGATCTAGTGACGGTTTTGAAATATTTCTTCTTACAATCAATCGCATTAATAAATTTTTTAAATGAATTGTAGAATATTAATAAATTTTGTTTCAAATCAGTTGTCCCCGGTGAGCTTCCAACATTTGGAAGTGTTCCACGGGCAAATAATACTAATTTCAGTGATAAAACTCGTACTTAATCAGACAGTTTTTCCCTTAAATAAATATTCTCGTTGATAGATCAACAAGCCGATCAAAGAGATCTAAGGATTGGGGTCAAATCAAAAACTAAATACAGACACAATCTAAGCCGCCTGGTACGGCATGTATGTAGACACAGCTTTATATTTTTAGACAACATTACCACACTTTTCTCCATGACTGTACATCACTATCACTCACTACAACTCTTGTTACAATCCACATTTCCCAATATACTACTAATTCTCGTACCATTTGGATCAATCCTCGTCCTTATCAGATTCAGAGCAACCCTTTCATGAACCCCACCCAAGAATAGGAGAAAAACAAATAAGTTAACGTAGTGTTTATATAAAAGACTGTTTAAAGAAAGCACGTAAAGAAACAGTGTTGGGTTTGGCTTAGCTACTCGTGGCAGAGACGACATCGGTTACAGGGACAACATGAATACTTACACAGATGAAGGAGAAGATAATGGTCGTCTTCGTAATAATGGGCATCATCAAGAGGATGATCAACTCGTAGTTGATGAAGATCATGGTCGTAATAACAATGATAATAATATAGCAGCAACGGCAGCAGCAGGAGAAAAAGAAGAGAAGATAGAATCAATAGAGAAATTGTTTGCGGAGAAGGTAGTACCGGCATGGCAAAATCAGTTGACCGTAAGGGCATTGTCAGTGAGCTTTGTATTGGGCATTCTGTTCAGCTTTATAGTGATGAAACTCAATCTAACAACTGGTATCATCCCATCTCTCAATGTCTCTGCGGGCCTCTTAGGCTTCTTCTTTGTCAAGACTTGGACCAAGTTGCTCCAAAAAGCTCGTTTCTTGAAGCAACCCTTTACCCGCCAAGAGAACACCGTTATTCAGACCTGTGTTGTTGCCACCTCAGGCATTGCCTTCAGCGGTATATACTCATATATTTACATTCTTTTCTGCTACCAAGTCGTGTTATGTTTTGACAAATCATGGTTTTACGTTTAACGCTTAGATATCTATTAACTATAAATGAGAGCTCGAAATTGGGTATTCCTGAACATAGAAAATGATTGTTTTCTTTTTTTCTTGTTTTGACATGCATGTTGATCTTCTTTTAGTGATTATGACATATTTATATTGTTGGGTAAAAGTAAAATAAAATGAAAATTAAATGCCAAGTAAAAATTGAAATTACATTTGAGATTGATGTTGCTACGTAAATCCTCCTTTTTGTTTGATGAAAATGTTCAGGTGGTTTTGGAAGTTACCTCTTTGGAATGAGCACCACTATTGCAAAACAGTCAACAGAAGGCAACCCAGCACAGAACATAAAGGATCCATCATTGCATTGGATGATTGGCTTTCTTTTTGTTGTTAGCTTTCTCGGCCTGTTCTCTGTGCTGCCACTTCGGAAGGTTTGTTTTCTTATTACTGTATGCTCATATACATATGCAGAATATTAGTTGGTATCATAAATATATATACAGAATTGCTGCTGCTACTACTCTTAAAGACATTGCCATGCCTATGTATAAAATCTCAAAAAAGCGCGCATAGACCTTTCGTACGAACTGCTCAAGCTGAGTATGGAAATATGTCTTGTAGTACAGAACATGACAACTCATAGAGTTTTAAAGACTGACTAGTAGAGAAAATTTGAAAGACTTGCAGGAAGTGCATGTGTTATAAATGTATAATGCATCACTAGATTTAGATTGTACTATTAAGAAGTGCTTTGTTATGTCTTAGTTTTTGTCAATATATAAACAAGTGTGTTCTTTTACATCATAAGACTTTGTGTCACTAACATTTGAGTTGTCAAAATGATAAATTATCCAGATTATGGTAATAGATTTCAAACTGACCTACCCAAGCGGCACTGCAACTGCCCATCTTATCAACAGTTTCCACACTCCTCAAGGTGCTAAGCTAGCCAAGTGAGGTCTTGACTCATTTTCTTGATAAAATTTTCCATTTCATCAATTCAAGCATAACTAGCTCATTCTGCAAAATTCTGCTGTAGGAAACAAGTGGAGACATTGGGCAAATTTTTCTCCTTCAGTTTCTTGTGGGGCTTCTTCCAATGGTTTTTTACTGCAGGAGATGACTGTGGATTTGTGAACTTTCCTAGCTTCGGCCTCCAGGCTTATGAACAGAAGTACATATCATTTTTGGCCCTAATTTGTTGTTATGAACTCTTGTATGGTATGGGGAACAGAAGATAATTAACCGTGATTCCAAAAACATAGATCATGATGGTTTTAGGGTTGGTAAAAAAGGACACTGCTGCATTATTATAAAGTCTTGAGTACATATCCACAGCTTGACTGCTTGTAGAAACATTGATTTCTCTCTTTCTTATTCTTTCTCTTCACTTTTCTTTGTGTGTTGAAAACTTTTCCTGACAGGTTTTATTTTGATTTCTCTGCCACCTACGTTGGTGTGGGGATGATCTGCCCATATATTATCAACATATCTTTGCTAGTTGGAGCTATTCTATCATGGGGTATCATGTGGCCCCTTATAGACAACCAGAAAGGTCATTGGTATGATGCAGGTCCTAAGTCTACAAGTCTTCATGGTCTGCAAGGTTACAAGGTAGTTTTTTCTACCTCAAAAACTGAAGAACTGTTATAAAATAAGGTTCAATAACTTAACAGTAATCATCTGACAGGTCTTCATTGCCATAGCTATGATACTTGGTGATGGGCTCTATAACTTCATCAAAGTCCTCGGTCACACTCTAATTGGTTTGTACAGCCAATTTTGTAGTAAAGAATCAGGGGCGGTTCTCCCAGTTGCTAAAAATTCTCCTGGTAACCCTCCCCCTTTATCTTATGATGATCAAAGGCGCACAGAATTGTTTCTGAAGGACCAGATTCCATCATGGTTGGCTATTGCTGGCTATGTCATCGTAGCAGTTATCTCCATAATTACAGTTCCTCACATCTTCCATCCCCTTAAGTGGTACTATATCATAGTCATTTACATCATTGCACCAGTGTTAGCCTTCTGTAATGCTTATGGTTGTGGACTAACAGACTGGTCCTTGGCATCAACATACGGAAAGCTTGCAATATTCACAATTGGAGCTTGGGCAGGAGCTGCTCATGGAGGGGTTCTTGCAGGTTTAGCAGCATGTGGGGTCATGATGAACATAGTGTCAACGGCCTCTGACCTTATGCAGGACTTTAAAACTGGTTACATGACATTGGCATCGCCAAGGTCCATGTTTGTGAGCCAAGTCATCGGAACTGCAATGGGTTGTATTATCTCCCCATGTGTATTCTCGCTCTTTGTCAAAGCTTTCCCAGATCTTGGTCTTCCTAGTTCGCAGTATCCAGCCCCTTATGCTCTTGTGTATCGAAACATGGCAATTTTGGGGGTTGATGGGTTTTCATCCTTACCGAAGCATTGTCTCACGCTCTGCTATGCATTCTTCATTGCAGCCATACTTATCAATGGAATCAGGGATGCAGTGGGAGAGAAATGGGCTAGGTTCATCCCAGTTCCTATGGCTATGGCAATACCTTTCTATCTTGGAGCATATTTTGCCATTGATATGTGCATTGGAAGCTTGATACTTTTTGTATGGGGTAAGGTAGACAAGGCAAAAGCTGATGCATTTGGACCTGCAGTAGCTTCTGGTTTGATTTGTGGGGATGGGATTTGGACTTTGCCAAGTTCGATTCTTGCCTTAGCTGGAGTGAAGCCACCAATCTGCATGAAATTTCTGTCCAGGAAAACAAATGCAAGAGTGGATGCTTTCTTAGGTTCTTAGTATCCCTTTCTTTGAGTAAGATGCATTCTTGTTATGCATTTACTGATTTCACTTGCATATATTCTGTGTTTCTATTCTAGCAATGCTGTCCCAGAAATAAATTTCCTGGTTGTTTACTGCAATATACGAGACTTAAGAGGTTTGAACATTTTTACAATCTACTCAAACATGGTCTCTTCTTTTTACATGCGTAGGAACTTCAACCCAAGGGGAGAAAGTAGGAAAGCATACTGGTTGCAGTAGGTCCTTGTGATTTAAAATGCTTCAAAAACTCACAACGTTCACCTAAAATTCTCTTAGACCTCACTTAAATAACTTTCCCCATTTAAAATGCTTATGTGAGGATTTTTCTCCATTGGAACAATCAAACAAGGGGTGATTGAAAATTTAACAAACTATAAGGTTAGTATATGTGAAATAGATTAATTTAATATATTTACATTCATATTATGTTTAACTTTTAAGATGTAATGATAAATTATCTTATTAATTACTAATAATACATTAATTTATATTTCTTAAATTAGTATAATAACAAATCGAGATTTCATCCAAATTTTATTTATTATTATATAATAATAATAAATAACATGATCAATTATTCATATTCTATTGATAACTCATAATTTATAAATAATTAATAACTAAATCAATTGACTTTTATTACTAATAAATAAAATTATAAATTCTTATTATTTTGTAGATTTATTATTATCGAGTAGAGTATACCCTAAATAAAAAGATGAATTGACCTTATCTTATTAAGAAAAATATAGAGAAAAACCTAAAGAAAAAGAAACTATAAAGTCCTAAACAAAGACTGGAAGTATGGGATGATTGCAAAATTAGAAAGTGAAAAATCATAGGTTGTAATAGTTTCACAAAAATCTCCGATTTGACCGCAATTGCTTATAACTGTATCTATCGATTACTTGATATAAAGCAATTGTATTAGTAACTGTTTTTTTTTCAGCATAAACGAAAACAGAAAAATGATGTTTAATGATAACGACAATAGTTTTATACAAGGCTTTACTGAGCCGACACCACTCAACCCTTGACACTATCCCTCGTCCTCATAACTCGTGAAATTTTCTTACATCTAATAGTACAACCGTCTCGTACTAACCTTGACAGAGGATTTTCTCAAATAATGTTTAATGATAACGAAACAAAATAAATAACTCAAGTGATTAAATAAAATTCAACATAAACGAAAATATTTAAGAAACAAAACAACTTCCATAATAATGTAGCTTTGTCAACGAAAGAATAGGAATTTGTTCACCAAGAAATCTACTGTAAACCTCCAATATCGTCACTGGAGCATCCCATGCATAGCAGTAAAAAAATCACCAACAAAAAACAAACGTTTCTTTAGTGAAACGTTGCACACAATGGAGCTATAACCACACAAAAACTTCTGAAGTTTTCACACAAAAATTCAGCAACAACGGCTGCCCATAATGGTCACACCGAACCCTAAAAAATGCAGCTGCTAGATTGGATGATATCCCCTTGAAATTAGCACATCAAAACAACAACTCAACAACCCAGAAAATTCAAGTCTAATTAAGAAAAACGCAGCTGCAACTATAGATCAATAGAGCACCCAATTGCTCACTGAAAATACAAAGGAATGCAACTACATAATGGAACAATTTTTCTGCACATTTTCCTTTAAAAAAATAGCACAAATTCAGTCCATAAAATCTCATTAAACCTAGAACAAACACAACTGTAAATCTAGACAAAATCACCAAAAAATCAGCTACCAAAGATCACTCAAGATCTCCAAAAACCCAGCTGCACACATACTAAAACCTCAGCACATTTTTCCTCTAAAAGAAAGATTATATAGCTGTCCAAAAATCCACATTATGCTTATGAAACATAGTAACAAAGATTGCTCATAATCACCAAAACTGCAGCTGCCAAAGATAGCTTGGATAACCGAAAATACAACTCCAAAGATCCACCCTCAAATGACGATGAAGAGTATAATAAAATACACAATTGATTCACGCAATTGTCAAAGGACATAATCACAACTACAAAAAAAAAATCATCAACCACACAGCCCAAAAGAAGAGTCACGGTTGAAGACAAATGAACAACACATAACTCTGAAGTACCTCAACGACACTCACATTGAAGGGAATAACTACAGAATATTTTTCAGTTGAATGGTCACGTCGTACTCTGAGAAGTCTTCATAAGATGATGTTCTTCACCCATTAAACAAATATGACATGATTCACCAAGGAGTCTTCACTAGATAGAGTTCTTCCTACATCCAACTAGCTACCAATCTTATTCGAGGAATATTCTATCCCATCTAGATTAGATTTTAAACCAAATCAACATTATCTTGAAATTCCAATCATCAAATAATGTCAAAATTAATATCTTATATCTTAACAATCTCTTCATTTTTGGCATTATTTGTCAAATATTGAAACCCCCCCGCCCCCTAAAGGAGATAATTAGACATATAATATCAAATTCACAAACCATAAGAGAACTTACAAAAGAACTCCCCTTTAATTAGTCATTAAGATTCATTCTCCTCCTTAGGACAAAAAGATGCCAAAAAGTAAAACTAATAGTCACACATATAACTTGAAAACTCTCCTTGAATGAAACAGTCACCAAAAACAATCCGATATCTCCCACCTGGAACAAAACAATACCAAAACAAAGAATGCCTTTAATGTGATCAATCTTAGAGAATAAAGAAGCATAAAAATCAGCAATAGGTGCAGCGACAAAATCATAAGCTTGCCAAAATGACAATTTACTACCAGTCAAAATATCAGCCAACATATCAGTACTCACATCAAAGCCATCCTCACACGATTGATTATATTCATAAATCCAAGAAATGCATTCGACGAATCATAATCAAACTTAATCAATCTTTTTCTCATATAAACCATATGAACGCATATTGCCTAAATTCATACAGCCCACGATATAGAGAAATCAAGATAAAAATTGAAAAACTCGAATCATAGAAAACTCGAATCTTCCTACAGTTCTCCAACCAAGTATCAACTTTCTCTCGACATAACTCCATAAATTAAAATCCAAAAGCAAAATTCTCAAATCTTCAAGCAAAACCTCATTCTCACATCAAGTATACTATTTAACAATTAAGGAAAAATCCAAACACACACCAATCAACTGAACCTTAAAAAATTCATAAATAAAAAAACTCAAAAACTCCTTTGAGCCCTCTTTTTTTAATAAACAACATCAAACTATACTTGAAAAATGTAAAGCACATGGTCCCTGTGCCTCTCGGAAAAATTCAAACCTGGATTTATTTCTCGTCACATTATCTCAGTCATCAACTGTCTGGTTGATTTCTTCATCTGAAGCAATTGACTTATCCTCAGTCTGAACTATTTCTTCAAAAGCAGTAACTATCTGTGAATCTAGACAATTTCTTATTTTTCTTTTACCACATCATTGTGCTTATAATTGACTCTTTCTAACCTAAGTATATTTTGGTAATATGAGTTGCTGCTGGAAATTCATCATAGAATGTCTAGACTTTCAATTTTGAGTCTCTGAAGCATCATCTGTAACAACTTGTAACAATTCGGCTTTATGTGCCCGATTATCCCATAAACGTGGCATGTAGATACGAACCTCCGAATTTTCTTTGAGCTTTCTCTTTGGACAGATCTGGTTGCACCACTTTTCTCTTCTTTAGACTTAAAACATTCACCTTTATAGCCAATACCTTGAAGATCTCCTTTAGTCTTACCAGTTTCTAACAACTTTTCTAGCTTTTCAGTACCTCTATTTAACATTCTTGTTTCCCTTTTCGTATTGACCGGCTTCAACTTTGTTTCATTAAGCTCATCTATTTTAGATAACAACTTCTTCTCAAGGTCTTGAATGGTGTTCTTCATGGTTCCTCCTTCAACTTCTCATTTTTCTTACATTTTTGGACCCATTTAGCATACATTAACTCCTAGGCTTCATAAATATCTTCCTTTTTATCATCTGAAGTACTGTCATCACTTTCATAATCTGAGATTGAGGTTTGGGTTGCCGTTAAGCAAGCAACTGGATTTTTGCTGTATAAAGTAACTTATACAGCACTATTCACAACTTCTTCACTACCAAACTCACTTCCAGATTCATTCTCATTCTAAGTGCTTGTATAGGACTTCCATTTTCTCTTCTTCAAGGTGTTAACACATTCTGCTTGCATATATTCGAAGCCTTGACATTCATGACATTGAATTCTCTTCACTTTTTTTTTCACACTTTTGAGTTTTAGGTTGCTTAAAGTTATTGTTCGATGAACTCCCACCGTTTTTTCTAAACTCGGATCTATCCTTCTTCACTTTCTTTAACCACTTGCTGAAATTTCTTTTTAATGATTCCATATCCTCGTTCTCATCTGATTCATCTTCTAAATCATTCACGGCTTTACCAATCTCGGCTTGTAATGCCAATCATTTGTTCTTCTCTTGTTTATCCCTAAACTAATTCATCTCAAAGTTGGTAAGAATCTCAATTACCTTATCCAAAGACAATTCAGTGATATCATAGGCTTCTTTGATGGCTGCAATTTTTGGTATGAACCTCGGAGGCAACGATCTCAATGTCTTCTTAACCAATTTCAATTTGCTATGTCACGTAGTCTCTGGAAGTCTCCAATGGTTTCACTCTCATCTATCTTCAGCTCTTCAAATCTCACAGCCAACATCTAAAGTTTTAAAGTTATCATAGATTTCGATCCTTCATGTATAGTCCGCAAAGTGTCCCATGCTTCTTTCGTCGATTCACAAGCTAATATCATAGCAAAGCGACCTTCATCAACCGCACTGAAGATAGTGTGTAGGGCTTAAGAATTTCCAAACGCTCTCTCTTCTTCAGCCTTTGTCCACTTAGATGCATCTTTAAGCACTGCTTCTCCCTTTTCATCAGTCATCACTAGATGTGTCCAGCCATTTAAAACTGAACTCCATGTTTTTGTTCCTTGTACCTGAATGAATACTCTCATTCATAATTTCCACATAGGATAGTTTGAACCATCTAACAACGGTGGCCTGATGATTGATGCCATTTCTCTTATAATCATAACTGCGAAACAAGGATCTACACCGTCTTGATGTACCAAGTTCTGATTCGGTGACTAGCTCTGATACTAATTGAAAAACCATAGGCTGTAATAGTTTCACAAAATCTCCGATTTAACCGCAGTTGCTTGTAACTATATCTGTCTGTTACTTGATTTAAATCAACTGTATCAATCATTTATATAATTCTTCCTTAGACTCCCTTCCTGGTGACTTTGATAATAACTTTTACATGTAGTAAAGCCAACAAGTTACAGAGGCTAGACAGGCAAATGAGATCTTGATAATAATAACCAAATTTTCCTTATTCTTAGAAAGATAGGGGTTCTATTATGATTCATTCAAGCATGGGATGCAATTCCCTTACACATGACGATTCTTCAAATCCTCAATGTAACATGCCTGATTCTCAGCCAACTACATCTATAGCTCTCGAGCTTGCTAGATAGATTTATTGTTTTCTACCATATTGGAGAGGTACTCGCGATGCCAAGCTATTCAAGTTCATACACTAATATAAACCTATAAAGACCCAGAGCATAGGGTAAAACCTAAGTGCGATGAGTGGGTGTTAATTTGGTAATAATTCATAATTGGTTGCATGATTAGAAGGATAATTTTATATTCTTGTTAAGTGAGACTATAGGATTTTAGGGTTGTTTGGAGGGGATTAGATGAGAGGGTTCTTTTAGTGCGATACGAGCAATATAACCCTAATATTCTTATATGAAAAAATTAATTAATCTAACATATCCTCTTCTACCCTAAAAGTCTATCCTTTGCAAGCCCAACTTGATCTATTTAAGGGTGTCTTATAGATAAAAGCATCCATATAGGATCATTTATTTATTTTTTGTTACACTTGTGCTTTTAAATATCATATTAACATCCTTGTTGTTTTTATAACATCCATTGATATAAATAAAATGCTCACAAGGATTAATGTAACTAAGAAGAAAGGTCAGCTTGCTTCATCCTCTAGGGGGAAAATGAAGGATAATGTGACTCATAGCAATTAATTTATATAAATGAGTGTTTTTTTAGCCCCTTCTTCTTAGCCTTCTCCAATTTACTCATCCCAACTAAGTTTACAAGAAAAAGTGAATGCTTTTTCCTCAAATTAAACCTGAAGAAGACTGACATTATTTTAAGCAAGATTACGAGTGGGTCTAAAATAGTCCATACAATGGTATCTCTTAAGGATAGGTAGATAATTGAGGACATTGACGTCAAATTTCTGTATACATTCTTTAATTGACATCTTATAGATAACTTTAATGAGATTATTAAGCTTTTATCAGTTCTTTGCATTTATGTTTATCTTTTCAAGTTGCTTCTTCCATAGTCATAAGCTATGAGAATGTATAAAGAGAACTTGGCAAGGTTGCTAAGAAGAAGGAGGAAAGCTTGCAATAACCTTAAGGTCAAGAAGGAGAAGAAGGATATTAAGGAATAGTTGTTCAAGTGCCTTAATGAGTTGAAAGGGAGAACGCATTCATAAAGGACAAGGTGGTAAGCCTGAAGTAGAAGTTTGAGGGTAATAATTTCAAATTTTATATAATCTACCCATTACTTTATGCCTAAATCTTTCAAGAAGTGGAACTATGATAACATTGTTAGTACAACAATTGAATGTTTTGAGGCTAGTAGTAACATTGCTCATAAGTAATATCTAAACATATTATTTGAAGATTTAGACATTGTTGATGATTTTGCTGAACCTAAACAAATTTAAACTGAGGATCTTGATGAGTTCTATGAAAGTAATGGTGATGTTAAGGTCACTAGCCCTATAAGTAGGAAGTCTCCAAACCTTGTTGATGCTAATCTTGCTAATTTTGGAGGCACCTCTATCTCCATCTTGGCCTTAGCTTTTTTTTTTCTTTCTATGTTTTCTCCCGTTATATGTAAGGGTGTAAAAATGTATGAACGATTTATTTGTGTTTATCCTTGTTTTGTTTTTATGAAGTTTCTTTTTTTAATATTGATGTTTTTAGTCCTGCTTCATTTTAAAACTAATAGCACAAATCTTAACAAGGCTTTATGGTTTAGTTCTTTTCCTTCAAACTAATTATGAATGAACTTAATAGGTTTGCAAAGTCTAGATCTATTTCCTTGTTAAACTTCGAAGGATAATTTTTAATGAAATTTATAGGTTTTTAGCGCCTAACTATCTTTTCTTATTAACTTTTAAAGCATAAATATTAGTGAACTTAAAAAGTAGCTCTATTGTCTTGTAAGCCACTTCAAGGTCATCTAGCTTCTCAACCTTGTAACTTTTAGAATTACTTATATCTTTAATTTGGTATTACCATAACCAATTTGTAGAAAGCTTTTCCTAAAAATTCCTTCTTTTTGATAATTTCGATTTTCATAAAACTCAGTCACCGCTTTAGAGATTTTGATCTTATCTTATAGAAGTTTAGCTACCAAACCTTTTTTTTTTGTATTCTTTGTGAAATCTTTCACTATTGAATTAAGTGAAGTTCCAAATACAATTGGTCATTATGTCAATGAGTTTTATATGTGTACTTTTAGGCTTAGTAATCTTATGTCTATAAGAATTAAGGTTTTAATTTTAAAGGTAAGATTTAAGAGTGTTTCTCCCTTAGATGTTCTTGATGTTTTCCAGTATGCTTATAGTATATTACAGGTCTCTTTAGCCTAATCAATTGTTGCATTCTCAATTTTGGCTTTCAAGCTTTATATTATTTTTCTATTTATAACCTTAGGCAAGCCATTCACTTATAGATATGCAACAGATGCAAAGTGATAATTGATTTTAGACTCTTTGAATAAAGCCCTAAACCACATACTATCAAACAGAGCATCGTTGTCAATTACTATTACTAACAAGACTTTATATGTGCATTTGACAATTGTTTTTAGGAAGCCTTCCACTACTTTTTGACCATGTTGCCAAAGATTCTACTTAAGTCACCTTAAGAAATATAAAGGAATCTAAGTTATCTTATTGTGGTAGAAAATGGTCCAAGGATATCCATTCTCCACTGGAGGAAGAAGGATGAAACTTAATAACATAATATGATTGGCAACAGATAAATAATGCAGGTTTGAGTATCTTTGACACTGGTTGCATCTTTTCATGAACTCTTAAGCTTACTTTAGAATTTTGGGGGAAAAACTAAACTCATATATGCTAAGGATGACTCTCTATGATAGGCTCCATATACCCCTTTGTGAATCTCAATAATTATATACTGTACTTTAGCTTTAGGAATATATCTTACATATAAAAAGGTTAAAGACATGTTGAATAATTGCCCATATATAATCAAATATCTTAAATCCTACATCAAGATTTTATTTTTCCTTCTTTTGATCTTCATGTACTTTTTTCCTCATAGACATATTTTTTGAATGGATATACAATCTAGTTCGTTTTATTTGAAAACAGTTATATGATTTATTTGTATTGGCATTGATTCTATATGCTCTCTATAAAAGATTCCTTAAAGAATACATTGTTGGCTTCTATTTTGGTAGGTAATTAGCCTTTTTGTTTTATTGCTAATATATTGATTCAATGCTTACATGTATTTTTTCTTTCATTTGCCTGGACTTTTTATTGTACTTTACTAGCTTGTCATCTTTCTCCTCATAAATTTCAATTAGTTGGTTTACTATAGATTATGTTTGACCCAATGCCTATGATCCTGATTTGAAGTTCATTTGTCAACTATAACTTAAATAATATGAAGCTAATGCTTCATATTTTGCCTTTATTAAATGATATGCATGAAATTACATATATTTTTCTAAGTATTTTGCTTTATTTTCATGCTAAATTAATAATTTTCTTGCTTTTAAATATATTTTAGGTAATTAAGAAGATTGGACCTTATGATTTGATTTATCAAGAAGAAAATCATATTTCGAGTAAAAACATGGAGAAATCGGTTAAATACGATCTAAATCGTGCTTGTGGACCAGCTTGTGCCTATCATGTATCCAAGTAAAAACATGAAGAAATTACTTAAATATGATCTTAACCATGCCTGTAGACCAGCTCATGTCTATCATGTATCAAATGAAAAATAAAACATGATTTAGAAAATGGCTTGAAAAGAGACCATGTCAGAGGTGAATAAAACATATTTGAAGCACAAAACCTTAATTTTTAAGAGAGCTTTGGAGATTTTACACATCTAAAAATTCCTCTCTCGAAAAGGTTATATTTAGCCATCAGGATGTTCATAGACTATCGAAAGGTTGATTTCAAAGCTATTTTAATTAAGGAAACAAGATTTGGATTCATCTCAATAGATCAAGCTGTTAACAACACCAAGTATTTCATTTACGATTATTTCTATAATGTTTCTTTACTTTTATTTATTTTTATTTTATTTTAAATATGAGTTATGGATAAATACTTTCTAGGGCTAATTACACAGAAACTTTATTGTTTAGACTATTTCCACTTTACTTTCTAATTTTTAGAAACTATTTAGCACATAAGATTATGTTTTTATACAATTTGTATCCTTTGGTTTCATTCTCTATTATAAAACATAATGGAGAATTTAAAATGATGTTGTATTGCTTATGTTACGTGGCATAACCAAGACATATGTTTTGCTATATAACACTGGCACAAGTAATATGATGTTGTTTCACCATTCTCTGCTAGGTTCTTTAAAGGAAAATGATGCCAAGTGGTACAGGTAATAAAAAAATCTAACCTCAAGGGGTAAGTGATAGTTTAAAAAAAAAAAGATTAAAGTGAAAAAGATCTAAACCATAAGGGATTTAAGTAATTTAACCTTACTTTATATGTTTAAATAGAGAAAACCTCAGTTTCTATAATTGCATTGGATTAGTTTTAAATTTATAAATTGGATATATATCTATGAATTATCTTTCATTGTTCTTAATGTAAATTTATTTATGTCGATGTTTAGATCTAATTTAAATTCACTTGTAGACAATTTAAGAGAAACTATTTATGAGTGGATTATGACTTAGATATTCAAAGTTAAATGGGACGCTAGATATAGAGCTATATGATATTTTTTTATGTTGGGATGAAACCTTTCATGAAAATTCATAAAACTTAAGATATTCAAAGGGATGTTGGTTAGTAAAGATATGGGTTAACCAATCATAGAATAAGTGGTTCGAGATTAGGGGACTACAATTTCATAATCTAGGAAATTTTACTAGTCTAGATGATAAATCGAGTCTAAATTAATTGAATCATGATATCAAAGATGAAGCTAAGGAAGTACTTATCTAAGAACTAATTCTCATTGATTTCTCTATTTGATTGTGTGTGTTTTTTAATTCTCTTGGCTATTATTTAAATTTTGCTTTACTTTCTATCTTATTATCCAAAAACCTATCATTGATTATGTTTATTAATTCATTATACTAGATAGTAGTATAAGAGTTTTCTAGGTCCATATAGCTTTCTTATAGGATTAATACTCCACTCAACATTATCTTACTCATTAGTGATAGGGGAACTTGGCTTAGTTTATGGGTAGTAGATTAGTAATAAAGAAAACTATTAGGAAAATCACACAACATTAAGTGTTTTGAATTGATGTTGTACTATATGTTATATTATTATTCCTATTGGTTCTTCCAAATATATCCTTGAATCATTGCCTTTTTCTCCTATTTCACCATCTACATACATTATTTATATCAATAGGAGATCTAAGAATATGATGAAGGTATAAGCCTAAAAATACGACCTTAGTTTTCCTATACTGATTAGTAGCACATATAATATTTTTTATAGTCACAATTTATTTAACTCTAGGGCTTGTAAAATCTTTCTCACATAATATATTGGAATTTAATTATTCTCTTCCTCTATGATCATAACAAAGTTGAGGGTTTCATATGAAATGGCTATATAGAGATACAATGACTCTCTTGATTTTGAGCTTGATAATAATGGTAGACATTTGAAGTTATCCATCAATTTATCAAAGGCATATTAACACTCTTGATCAATTAAAATTCCTTATGCTTTTAAATTATTTTGAAAAATGGAAGCTATAAATTGGTTGATCTTGAGAGGAACCTTGATAAACTTGCTACCTTACTTATACTTCTTTCAAATTCTCAGGTACTTCCAAGATAACCTTCATTTTTTGTGGATTAACTTGTATCCCTCTATAGTTGACCATAAATCTGAAGAACTTGCTTTCCCTTGGTCCTAATAGATACCGTTGTGTGTCCAAGGATGTCTTCTTTTCATCCGCCTCCTTCATCTTGATATGATTATATCTTGAATAAGCATCCACGAAACTTAAGACTGGTGACCTGAAGTAGCATTCACCAATTAATCTATCTTTGGTAAAAGGTAGTTATATAGTTATACTTTAGGCATGCATTTAATAAATCTATAAAGTTAAGACATATTCTCCACTTCCTATTTGCTTTCTTAATTATAACCACGTTAACAAGTCGCTTAAGGTAATCGAGTTCTTTAATAAAGTATGTATCCAATATTTTGCTCACCTGCTCTTACCTATTTTATTGTCTTTCTATTACAAAATTTATTTTCTTTCATTTTATTTATTTAAAGAGAGGGTTAGTATTTAACATGTGAGAAATTACTTCCTTACTCAACCCTAACATATTAATTGGACTCTATACAAAAACTTCCAAGTGTTGAAGTAAGAATTTCTTTAGAGCTTCCTTCATGGTTTCTTTATTCTCGCCCAAATTTTAAATGTATGAGTCTTTAGGTCTCTCATCTATAATCTGACAATTTGTTCATCTAGCTTACCCTTTATCTCTTTCTTCTTCTTCTTTTTTCCAGATCCTTAACATTTAAATCATCCACGATCATTGTTCATGCAATCTCCTACTCTTTTAAAGCTATGCCATAACATTGTTTTATCATGTTTTGGTCCCAACTTATCTCACCTACTCCATTCAAGATGAAAAATTTTCACTACTAACTAGTAAGGTGATAGGATTTTCTGCACCACACAAAGAAACGGCCTACCAATTATAGTGATATATGAAAGGTCTTCTTACTATACATAATTTTATCATATTGGTTATATGTCATGACCTGTCCTAAATGTCATGGATAAAGAAATATTTGCTTCTGTGTAGATTTGATCTCTCCTAAAATCAAGTTTTAACCCATCTTTTTGAAGGTATTAGAAAACAAAATGTTTGTAACACTTCCTTTATCAACTTATATTTTAATAATATCTTCATGAGGTGACATATTACATGTTTTTTTAGGGTAATATCAGAGACTTACATTCTTTTTTAGGTCTTTTCAAACTATATGTCAGGACTTTTGCCTCATGATGCCTTCTACCTTGACTTGGTCATCTCTACTTTTTTCTTTATAAAATGGTTTAACCTTCTTCGTTTTGCCAATTTAATGGCTACCCTTTTGAGATTATTGTACTCATTTTTTTTATGTCCAATATCCTTATGTAAGTAAAAATATAGCTTCTTATCCCTTTTTGTAGAGTTAATGGTCATTATTTTTAGTTTCATGACTAAATCTTTATCTAAAATGTAATTGATCACCCTTTTAATAAATGTATAGAACTTAAGGATATACAATGCCTTGTACCAGTAATCTCTTCAGTGCCCTTATCACAATCGCTGATGGGACTAATTGCAAACTAAAGTCTTGGGAGATCCCGCGAGGTTTTAATCAGTAATAGACTCGAAGAAAGATTCTTTTCAATAATTTTTTTTACCTTTTTTAATTAACCCAAAATTGATAAGAAAATTACTTAATCCAAAATTTAAATTTATTAATATAAAATATTTTTAATTAAATTGAAATAATCACAATTAAAATTAATTAATCTCAATTAGAATTAATTATCTTAAAACAAAAATAAGGTAAAAGTAATTAGAATTGACTAAAAGAAATTGTAAATTAAGAAACTTAATGAAGCCTAGTATAATAAAGTTTTGATATAATTAGACATGATAAAATAAAATAAAGTCTAAACAAATGAAATTTAAGACAAATATAACTTGATAAAATTATAATTAAATACGAAATCAAAATAAAATAGATATGATGAGATGCTTTTAAAGTTAAATGGATATACTTTAACCCTAATGAGATTCAAATTATATTTTACATAACGCAACTCTACACAATAAAAATTCAGATTAATTGAATGCTACTAAGCATTAAAAAAAATAAATGAATGATTGGACTAACAATTTATAATAATAAGACTCCACGGACATAATTAAATATCAAAAATTGGAAAAAAAGATTAGTATTAATAATTATATTTACATATCGTTACGTATATTAAAATTTAATATTACTTTATGTTACTAATTACTAATAAATATTAATATAAATGAAATATGTTGAACGAACAAAGCTAACAAAAAGTTCAAGAAGTTAAGACTTTTCCCTTGCGTGAGATGAAGAGTTACGTCATAACTCACATGCCCATGAATCACTATATAAGTAATTAAGAATAGCCAGGCTCGCCTATCCCGGCTAGCCCAATTTGATACTTAAATAGGTCTAACATTTGAGGTTTGAGCCCAAGTCTAATCGGGCTATAGGTGGCCTAAAACATGATTGAGATATGTTCATGCTCTCTGTCGTTTACAAGCAAACTAAAGAGAGTTCGAAAGGTGGATAGAAGAGCTACCTACTATATAGATGGAGAAAGGGTATTATTTCTGGAATTTTAGGTGGGTCTAAATGAAGGGTATCAAAAATAGTTATAAGAAAGGCATAAGTAAGCAACAACACTACGGAGCAAGCCTCCATCAAAATAATGGCCTTTGACCTTAAAATCTTTATAGAAAGACACCTTTTAAACAATATTAAATGTCTCTATCTCTTTCTCAAATTCTACTTGTGCATCCACAACCAACTAAAAAGAAAGGTGACGGGTGAGTCTCTTTTTCCACTTTTCTTGCATAATTAACATAAACAAGAAAAAGTTATGGTTATTATTTTGTGATTTATAAATAATTATGCTACAATATCAGTGAACAAGTAGAGAAGGAGAGTATAGTTGTATTTAGTGTTTTGGAAAGACATCATTTTATTGATAAAGAAAACAACTTCATTTTGTTGATAAGAAAAATGATGTCATTTCAATTTAAAAGTAGATAAGTAGACTCTTTGTTTGGAACTCTTGCTCTCACTCCCTTTCTTTTCTCTCTCACCGTTTCATTATGTATTTTTAACTTCAATTAGTCCTTGCATAACTATTTAGGAGTTAAAGGTATAATGGTAATAGGTTTATCATCCTTTACAAAAGTATATATTTTCTTAAATTCATCATGTGTTACCCTTTTACATAATGTAATTGTCTTCCCGACAATATACATCTAGCCTACATCAGTTCCACATCACACAAGACTTCATCTTAAACTCCCAATAGAGAATGACACCAACACCTATTTTTTCACCTTGATCTCCATACATTCATTAAGCTAATAAAGTTATATGGATTTGATTGCTTCATAATAGACATATCTAAATTTTTATAAGGGTAGTACTAGCTACATTAATACAATTTCCTCCATTAATAATTATATTACACACCTTATTATAAATATAGAATCTAGTATGAAGGATGTTCTCCATCTACTACCCTATGTTATCCTCTTTAATTTAAAGACGTACTATTGTTTAATAATAAGCACATTACTCTCAACATTAAACTCTATATCCTCATTACTAGAATCATCCAACGATGGTATAACCTCATTTTCCATTGAATCAATATCAATCACTACATCTCCATCATCACTCATGGTCATACCCTCTTATTCAAGAACTGTTAGGCAATATGAAATGTTTTTAAATAATAAAAACACTTAATCTCTCTATTCCAAAAGGGCTGAGAGTTAAACTTAGCTTTTCCTTTATTATAGACATTCTATACCTTTTTTTAAGTTAAGCCTCCAAGAGTTGTTAGTACCAATGGGGTACTTTGATACTCCTTTGTGTTTTAGTAACTCTTCATTTCCATTGTTATATGCAATCATCCTTTCAAGTTCAGCATAGTGCATAACTTTATTATATTAGCTATATTTCCATTTAACCTATTCAAAAACCTTCCCATTGTAGCTTCTTTGTCCTCTTTTGAATTGGCTCATATCATGAATACCTTCATCTCATTATTATAATCTTATGCACTCATTGATACTTGGGTAAAACTTCACAACTATTGGTACAAATCCTTGTAATAATTGCTTGACACAATTCTCTTCCTCATAAGAGCTTCCAATTTGTTCCAAGTTTTTATATATTGGCAACAATATTTCTTCTATTATTGACCAACTAATCCCACCAAATGATGACATAATTGGTAAACTATACTACTATCAACTTTACCTTATTCTCTTTATAGTAATTATGGCAATCAAAGATTAATTCTATTTTTTTCCTTCTACTCCAAATAAGCTTCAAGGTCAGTCTTGCCCATAAAGGAAGGTATGGTCATCTTGACGTTGGTAAGATTCTTTTTTACCCTTTCTCAAACTTTAGACTAACACCTTTTCTCCTTGTCATGCACAACTCCTCTTTTAGTCCTAAACATGTCCCTTTTACCCTCAAATGCTAGATTAACATCATCAATATTCAATTCATCAAACTTCATTGGAGTTGTTGGATTACGCTTGTTATGTTGCCCCTTATTAGACACTAAGGGCTGTCATTTGTCTTTAATTCAACAATCTATTATGTTTACTTCTCTAACATGTACTTATGCATACATCATATTCATCCTCTTGAATTGTTATTGCATGGAATACATAAAGTATGGGTTGTCCCTCCACCTCATTTGACGTTAAAACACTTTAAAAGCTACAAGAAGGTTAGTAAAGAAAGTTTCTCAAACATGCCCTCACGTGCGTACTCTCAAAAGATGACAAACCATTCATGTTTCACTCTTTGTTTAGCTTTTTTGGATACTAATCTCAAAATATTTTTTTCCCTTTTTCCACTCTTTGCTTCCTTCATAAATACTTTAAAGAACTAAACAAACTCAAAAAAAGAATTCAACCTAGTAGAGTCTAAGAAAATCTACATGGGTTAAATAAGAAATAAAAATTCAAATAAAACATGAAAAGAATAGTAAGAACGTCAAGCTGTAGTTAGGATGATTTCTTGATGATATATTATCCACACAGCTTTTCTTTTATATTCTCGTCTTTTCTTTTATTTTGATAAATACGCAAATTTTTTATAAAAATGCAAATAAGAGGGTTTGAAACAATCAAATATGAAAGGAAAAAAACAAAAGATTATCCAAAGAGGATTCCTAGCATAATAAGTAAAGATGGACACACCCTACATAAGACGATGATAAAATTTTAATTTTTGGTTGAAACTTTAGACACAAGTGAAGGTATAAAAAACATACAAGAATTAACAAGTAAAACTTAATTTAAAAGAAAATAGATTATTAATAAACAGTACACAAAATAAAAGAATACCCTAGAGTTAAGAATTAATACCAACTAGAGAACTTATAATTCTAATTGAATCACACCAAGAAAGTTAAATGGGATATATAAAGAGAACTAACTCATTGCTTATAAAGAATTAAGATTAAAATTCATTAAGGATTTGAATGTAGTAAGAAAGGAAATTTTTGATAAGTTCGAAATTCGAAAAAGAACAAGGAAAAGAAGTAGTAATAGTTCTTAATAAACCAAGATGTAGAGGAAACTCTCTAAATGAATTTAAAAAAAACTCCTTAAATACTAAACATAAATTAGGGTTTTGACAATAAATTCAGCATAGGACATGATCATGCTTTGGGTCATGTTCATTATGAAAACTTCAATGTTAATGGACATAGTTTGGTACATAACTATATTAGAGGTTGTATCTTTGTAACTTACTTTTCTAGAGAGTTACATACAAATCTTCATACAAGTGCAAAAGCTTAAACTTGAATACACAAAGATTTGACCAATCGTAAGACAACAAATCATCATCAAAGTCTAAAAGCTTTTAAACTCACAAGGAATAATAAATGTAAAACTATTTATTTCATTGCATTAAAATTCATTGAATAACTTATCATTTTACAAGTACTTCAAACATTATATGGCCATAAGAAGTACGAATACATGTATTGCTTATCATTAGATGTATGTAACATTATATGTTAATTATAACGACCAAAATTGATAGTGCTTCATGACATTTTTAACTTCGGAATAACTTAGTGTTAAATGAGATTGACCAACAAGTAATACTTGTGAAATTAAGGTAAATTATAAATATACCATAATGGTACGATACCCACACACTTACTTTCTTGGAGCATAGGAGTTTACTTGGCCATATCTTTTTGCCAGTTTTTTGAAGTAACCTAAATCTACAGTTGATGAAGTTCAAATGTAAAACCAAAACTTTAAATTACAAGAGATTTGGGGCTGGTTTTTTAAATTTGGAAATGAAATACTTATTTTAATGTTTAGATCTGTTAATGAATTAGTAAACTTGCATTTGTAACATACCGTGGCTTGGCTGGCTTATTTGTTAAAACTAAAGAAAGAGATGTTCAAGCTTCAAAGTTCAATCTGTGATGAACCACAACTAAACTGGGATGTATGCGATAAATATAAAGATGGCCTTTTTCTTAAATAAATATTTCATGTAGATTTTAATGATAAGAATAAGAATAAATATATATACCCGTGAATCTATATATATGAATCAAACTACAGGAAGATATGTAACCATAAAAGTTGGCATATCATCTCAGCATCCTTGGCTTGCTATTGTCAAATAGATCCAATGTGCATAGCACGAAACGTTTGATCACAGATGATTAGTCCACGCAAAGTCGTAAATCTTATACCCTTATGCACAGCACAAAAATTCCAACTCTCGTAATTGCTTTTTGAGTCACAAGGACATTCTTATCATTAAAGCCAAATCTCCAAATGGTTTCTACATTTACTCCACCAAAGACCATGCACCTTATCTCCATCCATTGCGTGTCTATGAAGTCTCAGACATTTCCCGGAACCTAGCAAGGGCCTTCTTGTGAAGAAGTGTTTTGTAACTGTCCCCAGACTGCACCTCGAGGCTAGGGTTCACCTTCTTCTGCTGACTCCCAAGTCCGGCTCTACTTTCCGTGCCTTGTGCTTGAACAGGTTCTATCATTCCATTTCCATCCTTCCCCAATCCCTGCATGTTGTTTCAAGTACAAAGAAACAGAAAAGCCAATACGAAAATTTACATGTTAGAATCTAGGCTGATCATTGCTTGTTGGAGGACCATCCCACCGGCAAACCATTAAACTACTGCAGCACTTTTCATAAATATAGAAATACTTAGCCTCATTAATATGACAACAAGAAGAAACAAGTTAGAATGTGATAAGTCATTGCAGACAGAAAACTGAGCAAATTAAACACATGAACATAATGGAGGCACTAAAACGATCAAGGTTTCTCTACTAATTTCAAGGACAGAAAGCATCAAGGTTTCTCTACTAATTTCAAGGACAGAAAGCATAATAAGAGCAATCAATAGTAACTCAAGAGATTAGGATGAGTGCATAAGAAGGAAAGGATACCAAGCCTTCATGCCAGCCCATACTACGAAGCATTTGATTGCCCAAGTTACTCTCATCGATGACCTTGTCTGCTGTGATCACCTCATAACTCTGGACATTTGCGCTAGCATCTCCAACACCACGACCTCCACCAACGCCAGGAGGGAAAGGCATCGAATCCAAAGAACACTTTTTGAATGCAGAATCCCGATCTTCATAGTTCACAATTTTTAAACGCAGATGATTTCTCAAAAGTTAATATAAAACCATCAACTTGGATAACTGAAAATTTTGTCAATCCATGATCAGATGAGCATTCACAGCATAATCAAAATGCCAACTTGAAATGCATCATTGCTAACGAACCCGATTATAGGAACCTATAAAAGAAAGAAAAACCTGCTAGTATTACACAGATAGCTAATGAACTTACTTGAATCTCCATATCCGCAATCAAGCAAATCATGCCCAGAAGATGATGATGAACCATACAGGCTCCTCCTTTCAGCTGCACGATCCCTGTAGGTATTCTTAGTTTCTTCCTTGTGACTAGAAGCTGAAGGTTGTGGCACTTCAGAGAACCTCCTTTTTCCAGTCACACTAGACACAGTTGGGGTGTAAGAACCCAGTGCAGATGCATCTGTCCTGAAGGTAGTCAAACTACTTGGTACATCTGCGTGTTTTGATGAACCTATGACACTTGCAACAGAAGTGGGAACTCCACCAGATGATGTCAAATATGCAGTCTCTGATTTCACAACACCTTGGCTGGAACTCCTTATAACCCCCATTAGAGCTCTGCCAGAGCTGTTGCTCACAGGAATTGACTTTACGGGAGACTTCAAACCAACAGTCTGAGAAATAGAGGATGTCATGCCATTTCCAAAACTGGATAAAGCACCATCATTTGTTGTCACTGAATCAGATTTCGACTTGTTTTTCACCAAATGTCCAACTGGAAAAGGTCTATCATCAACTGAACCAGATAGTTGATTGTCATCAAGGGCCACACGAGTTGCTTTCTCTTCATGACTCCTCTGTTTCCATATAGTCAACACATTGTTCATCTTCTTCTTGTTGGCAAGTTTGAGCTCTTTTGCCTTCTCCTTCCCTTTCTTCTCTGCAGCTAATGCTGCTGTTGCAGCAGCCTGAATTGCATCAGGTAATGATGCAGCCTTTTCAACCGAAGTAACAGTAGTAGCTGGTGCAGATATTACAACCTTTCGGTCATTAGAACCATCTGATAGCTTGGATTGCTCAGGTTGTTTACTAGATGCTTTATCTTCATTCTGATCTGTGCAAGGGATGTACTGCTGAGTCTGGTTATCAAATTTATACCATATGCCACTGTTGCTGTCATAGTAAAGGCCTACACATTAAAACACCGCATTAAAATTAGAATCAGAGGCACTATAATACACTCAGGACAAGATCATGTTTTGTACATGTAACAATTGCAGTTTCCAATTTGCCCAATACTACAAATAACAACAATGACAGCATTCAGAAGTTCTAAACCAAGAAATGTTCGAAGTGGGGCAAACAGTGAGTAACCATATGTGCAGCACCTTGGGCTACAGCCTACAGCCCTTTGTTAATAAGCAGTATCCAAATCCAGATTAAGCATTGTTACAAAGAAAATATATTCCCTGAAGAGACTTCCTAGCCGCAGCAACTAGGGATGCAACGGGTGCTGATTAGATTAGGCAATAGACATCTACTTCCCATGCGATATTTATTTCGCTAATTTTTCCTTTCCTTATCGTTATCATCTATAGATTAGTTCAATTTAATTAGTAAAGTTAATCTCTATTATCTTTAGAGATAAGAGTTCAGTTTCAACTAAAGAGTAGTCAAGTAGTCAATGCCTATATACACTAGTTATATGTTCAGCTTTTGGCAGATTGTTAGTTAGTAATTTATTCCGATATTATCTATGGAGATTCAGCAACAAACGTCTACTTTCCTTGCAATATTTATTTCTTTAGCTTTCTTTTGATTATATTCATCAGTTAGCACCTAAGAAGCACGGATACGGACATGGACACGCGACACGACACGAACACAGACACGGGGATACACCAACTTCTAAAATTTGGTGGACACGGACACGGCATATATATATTATAAAATTTAGAATTAAGAAAAAAATTCAGAATTCATAATATGATATATATTGATTGATGTGTTTC
>JAOSBL010000007.1:750467-792239 GCA_027568915.1 Erythroxylum roraimae
TATTGTCTATCGTTGGCCTCTATGGTAGAATCAGTCGGGGGGCCGAGAGGCGGTGGTTTACCCTGTGGCGGATGTCAGCGGTTCGAGTCCGCTTATCTCCAACTCGTGAACTTAGCCGGTACAAAGCTATACGATAGCACCCAATTTTTCCGATTCGGCAGTTCGATCTATGATTTATCATTCATGGACGTTGATAAGATCCTTCCTTTTAGTTTAGTAACACCTTAGGATGGCATAGCCTTAACCTTAAAGTTAAGGGCGAGGTTCAAACTAGGAAAGGCTTACGGTGGATACCTAGGCACCCAGAGACGAGGAAGGGCGTAGTAAGCGATGAAATGCTTCGGGGAGTTGAAAATAAGCGTAGATCCGGAGATTTCCGAATAGGTCAACCTTTCAAACTGCTGTTGAATCCATGAGCAGGCAAGAGACAACCTGGCGAACTAAAACATCTTAGTAACCAGAGGAAAAGAAAGCAAAAGCGATTCTCGTAGTAGCGGCGAGCGAAATGGGAGCAGCCTAAACCGTGAAAACGAGGTTGTGGGAGAGCAATACAAGCGTCGTGCTGCTAGGCGAAGCGGTGGAGTGCTGCACCCTAGATGGCGAAAGTCCAGTAGCCGAAAGCATCACTAGCTTACGCTCTGACCCGAGTCGCATGGGGCACGTGGAAACAACTTCCGGAACGAAGGGGACTAAACAGGAACAAGAGGCATCCACTGAAGAAAATCCTGCTTCTTCCCTTTTTTCGGAAGAAAAGGAGGATCCGGACAAAATCGACGAAACGGAAGAGATCCGAATGAATGGAAAGGAAAAAACAAAGGATGAATTTCATTTTCACTTTAAAGAGACATACTATCAAAATAGACCTGTTTATGAAACTTTTTATCTAGATGGGAAATAAGAAAATTCAAAGTTAGAAATATTGATAGATAAAGATCTCTTTTGGTTTGAAAAACCTTACACAAGAACTACATATGAGAGCTAGTGCAACTTCTTAGAGAAAAGAGTGCTATAAAACGCAAGTATATATACAAGACAAAGACAACATTAATAAAAAAAAAAGGAAAAAAAGTTCAAGGCTAGACTAGTAGCTAAAAAGCATACATAACAAGGGGGATTAATTATGTTGAAATGTTTTTCTTGGAATTTAGACATAATTTCCTTAGGATTTCGAAGGTGTTAGTAGATAGTTTGACTATGCATTTCAAGCAAATGAAAAAAAAAGACAGCTTTCTTTATGGTGATATGGAAGAGAAAATTTACAAATAGTAGTATTAATAGTTTAGTTAATATGAAAAGGTGCAACTGGTCTATAAATTGAAGTCATTTTATGAGCTAAACTAATCTCTATAATAATGGTATAAAATATTTGAATTATACATCATTAAATTGACTATAAGAGATATAGGTATAATTGTTGTACATATGTCAAGATCCTTGATGATTAATCAGTTATTTTTCTACTACTATATGTAGATGACGTGTAGATTACTAAAAAAGCGTATGCATGATGTGAATAGAAAAAAGATAGAAGCTCGAGAAATTGTAGTTATCTTAGTTTAGCTATAATGAGAAGGTATTGGACATGTTTGGAGTAAGTAAGGCTAACTCGTGAGTAACCAATTGACAAATCACTTCAGACTTTCCTTAGATTAGTACTTAAAAGTCAGATGCTGATGGACATGTCTAAGATATCATATACTAGCACTATGTAGATGCTATGCAATGATTTATACCAGATCAGTTTTGGCTCATATTGTTAGTTAGGTTGGTGAATACATGTCAAAACTTAGAAAACATTATTAGGAAGTAGCCAGATGGATATTTAAGTACTTGAGAGCTACTATAAACTATGAGATTGTGTTTAGCAGTCAGAGGGATGATCCTTCAGTTGTGTGATATATGATTCAAACTATACAAGAGATTTTTATAACCAAAGGTGTACTACATAATATATTTTCTCTTTCATAAGAGGATAGAATTCGATGTTATAGTAATAATATAATTCATACATCAACCTATTAATGTCAACATTAGCAATGAAAGAACATAATATAGGCTCTAGAGTTTTTATTTCCCAAACTTTTCTCTGGGCATCCGTAATGCATCATAGTGACCAAAACCGTGATATAGGACTCTAATGGGCTTTTCCTTGCCATATTCCTGCCCATACTCCGCAATAGATATGAGACCACCAGCAGTTTCATCATACATGTATACAATGATTGGCATCCTGCAGTAGTTGATCCTCAAATAAGTTAATACAAACACGAACACGAACACAAACAATTGCATGCATCCAAATTCTGACAAAGAGTTACTTGAGAACATGTGAAGCCATGAGCAACTCAGGTTCACCACCCCATACATGTGGCTTCCTCATCCTGGCTACATAATTGTCGAAATCCCCTTCTATGAACCTGTAAGTATAGATTTTCCAAAAGTGAGCCACATTCCCATCATAATCACATCTTGATCCATTTTCAAGTGCTTGTTATGCTAGGAAATAGCTGGATTAATACAATCTCTGTAGATTGGAACAGAACCACCAAAGTGAACTTTTTAGGGATGATGATGATGTCGGTAGCTCAAATCATCGCTTTAATGATTGGCCATGAACGTAAAGTCTTCCCATTTAGAATATTGGATAGTAAACAGGATCCAGTTCTATGGGAGAAACCCAAAAGTAAAATAGACGAAAACAACATTTACCATTCTGTCTCCTGCCTTCTCTTGATAAACTCATCAGCAACCTGACAAATTCATCAAGCTAGGAGAGTTAGTGGTAGATTGATGAAAGACCATGCAACTTCTGAAATAATCGCACAATCAAAGAATAACATCAGGTGATACTTCCACAGTAAAAGTTGGCATTTGATAGAATCTACCATCATTTGCTCAAAAACTTGCATTCCGTTAGAAGAAATTTGAACAAGGATAAGCATGGGGCATTACTCTGGATCGCAGGTCATCAGCCAATTCCCTCTGAAGGTTTTCAGTTGGAGCAGGTTTCCCAGCCCGCAGACAAGCCCCATGAGACAAAGAGCGGAATAAACATCTTCCATCACCAGGAATTCCTGTAGAGAACAAAATCTGACACATTAAACCACGTTACAGAGAGAGGACAGACAAAGCACTGTTAAGTAAAATTAAATGCAAACTGCTTTTAACTTGGACTAATTTGATCATTACCTATAACAGAATAATCAGTATAGACCTTTTTTCCATGTGAGAATTTAACATGTGAGAGGTCACAATCATCTTTCTGGTTATTCTCCTTCATAAATGAGTCAGAGCGTGACGGTTCAGCACTTGAATAACAGGTGAAGAGACTGAATATTACAATTGTGGACGCAAATCTGAGCGACCAAGATAGAGGTCCCATACTACCCTTAATTTTGGAGAGCATCCCTGAATTTGAAACTGAAAGCCTCAAATTCATACATCGGGAGGCCAATGAAATATTTAGTTTGCTCTTTAGAGGATCTTGTGTGCTTAGTAAACGTTTATGATTCGAAATCCACAAATGATACCTTTGTCTGGACCGGGCAGACCATAAACACCTTTTCTGCAGTATTTGAAAGCTCCCAATAGATGGGAAATAGATTGTCTTTGAACCCGATAAGTGGGTGTAATTTGACCTAGATTGTGCAGGATAGAAACAGAAACAACATGAAGTTGATTGTCCAACGTTCAAGTTTGTCCTAACTGTATGTGTAACACATCCACTCAACCAGACAGCACCTTTTGCACATGTACTAATGGTTGAGCAAGCTATCATACTGGCATACCCTGAGCCACAAGCACAAAATACAATCTTAACCATCCAGGAACTTACAGTTAGCTTGTTAAAAGAAGTGAGTTGGGGGCTGAGAGATACAAAATCACATTACAAAGTACCAATCAAAATGATACGATATAAAGATGGCTATGTAAATCTTTCCTTTTACTTGTGTACAGCAACAAAATAACAAACCAAAAAGCCAAAAATCTAATTGTTAAAATTTCCTTTTGTATTTCCAGTTTTGCACACAAGCAGGAGCCTACTGCTGAAACCCAATAATAGTTACCAATAAAAAGTCAGAGGGAAGTGGAAGCATCTTCATGCCACCTTTCTAATGCGGTATCTTCTAAGAGTAAGAGAAAGCATATAAATATAGCAAAATCACCAAGATTACAGCAATGAGTTCACATATGTAATAATGCTAAAAATCACCCAGGGCTCGACACCTACAGTGGGTGTGTCATGTAGCTCTCTTTTCAGAGTCACTGTAATTTGATAATCGACTTGCCCACCCCAGAATAAGAATTTTATTTTAGATCACTCTATAGTTCTATCATGCTAAAGTAACCTATTAAAAGAAAAAGTAAAGAAGTCTCTGATTTTCACATTCCTTGATCCTTCAGCTGAACCGGAAGGAAGTAGAAAGGAACAGAGTATAGTCAACTAAACAAAAAAAGATAACCAAAACTGCTGATACAAAAGAAAGAAATATGATAGTATAATCCTGGTTGTTATTTTAAGCATCAACAATCCTTAGCATTACACCCTAGACTTAAGTCAAGAACATGTATACGTAATTATTGATGTGATTGGAGAACGTTTTTGGATATTACAAATGGATTTAACTCCTGTACCATGAGAAGAGCATGAGGATCCAAAATGGATCCTAATTATGAAGAATTTAAGTAAAAAACCTTCTTTATTTAGTTAGCATTAAAATGATGGTCAACTAATGCAACACAAACTTAGTTTCGCATTGACAACTCCACGGATCAACTTGTGGATTTAGATTACGGAATTAGGATCAACATTACCCACTGTTAATTTGCAATCAATACGAACCGTAGCATGAAGCACATCTTCCAAACACGTGAAAAGTTGTGTATAAAGTTAATCTCCACAAAATAAATCAAAGGAATAATAAACCCAGCTAACTAAGTCTCTCCGATCTCAAGATAACATTTAAAACCGAAAAAGTGGTTGAATTAGGCATTGCGTAAATACAAGTAAGAGAGGCGCACCTTCCTTTCGCCTTCAGAACTCAAAACAACAGTAACATCAACAAGGATGAAGGAGCAACAGAATAAAGGGTATACAAATATCAACACGAACTTGAGAAACGAAAAACCCAGAAAGGAACACACGTGAAAAGGGTTATGAAAACAAAAAGGACAATGAAGTGTACCTGACTCCAGAAGAGGCAAGGTAGGTGTTTTAAGCAAAGAATGATACCTTTTCTGAACCCAATGAAATAGAAGTTACAGTCAAAAGGAAGTCGATAATTAGTTCAGATCGGATGCATTAGATAGGACATTTCTGCATTGGAGAGAGGAAGACAAGGCAGCACCGTATCCGTTGATACTATGCATTATTTTAGATAATTATTTAAAATTATAAAATAATTATTAAAATTTATAAAATTATAAAATAATCCTTTAGCATATTGTATTATATAATTTTATTTGTACTTAATATCATAAATTTAATGTAATACCTATTTTATACTTATTAATATTATTTTCACGTTGTATCAAAAAATATATATTATTTTCACGTATTTCTTATAAAAATAATAACTGTAATTAATATAATAAGAAGAAGGTCGATAATTCTCATAAAGAAATAAAATTAAGAATAATGCAAAGTATTCAAAATGTTACAATTGATTATATAAAAAATGTTACATAATTGTATAATATACGTTAATAAACATAATAATAAGAGTTTATGCTAAGGAATACAACAAAGTAGAAGTAAAAGCTGAAACAAAAACACTTTCAGTTAAAAGTTTATACTTTTATTGCATATATAAAATTTTAAAAATACATCAAATACAAGTGAAATTAAAAGAAAACAAAGAAAATGAAGAATCTAAAACTTCATTATATGACATATCTGCTTAAATTACATTGTTTCCAATTTTTATTTAGTACACAGTCCTCATTATTAAAGAGTCTCATCTTCACTATTATTCAAGCTAAATGTATCAAATAACATGTCAATATTTTTCATCTAAGATTATCTTTCAAGTTACTCTCTTTTATAAAACTTAGTTCTTTAGAACTCAGTCAGCTAAATGATCGATATGATTAAAGCAAATTAGATATATATAATTACTTGTTTTATTAAGAGTATTAATAAACAAAAATTAAAATATTAAGAAATTATGAGAAGTTATATTTAACTTAATAATGATAATGACGTATTTTTCTCAAAGCTAATACCTAATTATCTAAACTCTTATGTTCTAATCCATTTCTTTCTTTGGAATAAATAAATTCAAACGTGCTTTAATTCTTTTAACATTCAGTTGCAAGCATATATTGGCTAAGAATTAGAATTGCAAACTTTTGCAATTCTAGAACCCCACTTTCAAATTAGTCTTATTAAGTAATTGTAAGACAATAAAAGTAATCTTATAAACAAAATAAAACGATGATTAATTTTAAACAAGAAAAGTGAAGAAACATATATTTAGATTAAGTTTGTCTATTTAACATATTACAATGGGCATCTTAAAATCACTGCATTTATCCTTGTATGCCTTTATTTGTGAGTTAAAGAAATCATGCATTATCTCGTATGAAACAATTGTTATGATAGTTAATATCATTCCCCTATTAACTTTAACTTGGTTCAAATAGAGATTCAAATTTAAAAAGTCCTCATAAAAAATAACGAATAATAAAGTTGTCTTTCTTATCTTTCATTGACGACTGTAAGATAAGATGTGTATAAGAGAGGCCTATTTTTTTAGATTAACCTTGATTGCTTCGTTCACCCTCTTTATAGCATCATAAAAGTAATTTATTGTTACCTTCTCATCACTATTAGTCAAAAAAGATAAGCTCATAAACTCAAATGATAAATTAACATTGAACTAAAATTCATAAACTTTAAGTATAAATTAGAAACATTCGTTTTAGCATAGATTTGGCATGTTGAGATGTAACCCACATATTACTTATCTTAGCTTCTTCTTCATTAAAACAAAGTACTAAAGTGATAACAAATGAGTTGCAAATCTTGTAATGGTAAGACAATACAAATTTCTACTATTAGTGAAATCCTTCCTCATCAAATTCAGAACCTATGTACAATTATAAATGAACTTATTCACTTTTCTTACTTTCTACATAGTTTTATTAATCAGCTGTAAATATTCTCATTAAGGTGAGCTTTAGGATATTTTTAAGGTGTGTGACAACCATCTTGAGATTAATTCATTGTTTTAGTCTTTCTTAACACTAAAGAGGAATTTAGAGTAAGATTAAAGGATAATCATGACAACTCTTAGTTTTTTCTTTCTCTAATGTTACAATTGGTTTGCTTTTGTTTTGTTTTCATTATAATTAGTAAATAAAACCTTAGTTAGAGTTAGGATATAACTTGTAATGGATCTTTTAATTATTAATGTATGATAAATTACTATTTGGTCAAATTTATTCTCTTTACTCTTAATTGTTAAGTTGATGACTAACCGTCATAGATTCAATCTTTTAGATTATATGAAGGACTAAGAGGTGAAGTATGATCTATGTATTAGGAGAATAAATACATTATAACTAGAGCAAGAGATTTCTTAAACTATTGTGATGACTGAATATATTAACTATGCTAAATGAGTTTAATTAAGTTGAAGTGTGCATGGATAGGTAGTAATTACCTAGTTGAATATAACTATATACCTTTAGAAGGGCATAGATACATTAAGATAATTATTATTTCAACTTAGATTAATCATAGCATGATAATTATAATTCCATGTAAATGAACTCCGTTATCTTATTGATTTTTCTTTGCCTAATTATCTTGTTTTTGTTAGTTTAAAGAGTAATTAAATTTTACCAAATCTTGTTTTATTTAGTTTCATTATTTGGCTAGGATTAATAAATATAGTAGTATAATCCCTATGGGATCGATACCTAGAATACTTCAGCTTTATAACTTGCTACAATTGATTCTATGCACTTGCAGATAATATATAATCAATTGGGATATCCAAAAAAGTGTTTAGGTTTTGAATTGAGCTTTGGATAAAGAAGAGTAATATCTAGGATACTTAATTGAATTTTGAGGAAAAAAAACCCTGAGAAACATCTAGACATTTATAACTAATTTAGGATTCATAAAGTGAATATGGTTTTAACTAAATTGGGATATCTAAAGAAATGTATACTTTTTTGCGTACTATAGAAACGAATAACAATTTGCTAGAACATGTGTTAAAAATAAAGTTAGTATGCAAATTTCAAATGAATCATTTTGAAATGTCATCACGAGAATTTATAAAGAAAGAATTGGAGATATCACATGTTTCATAATTTACCCATTTGTCAAATAGTTAGCCAATTTGTGCAATTATGAGAATTTCCCATAATTGATGCCAACATTTATGTTATTTTTCTAAACAAAAATAACTAAATTAGGTTAAGCATAATGGTTAAAATTTTATATAACCATGCCTTTTGACAATTGCTAACAATTAAAATAGAACTTTTTCGCATTTACTACTTTAGAAGGAGTCTTTTCAGCTTTTAAAACTTCTTAAGTTCTTCTGACCTTTCATCTAGTAAATTTGCCATTTTATAAGTGCTATTTGTGAAAAACATGGCTAACATGAAATGCATACATCCATTAAATTTGGCAAAACTTACTTGAATAGTTCTTGCATACACAACAATGCTAATAATTTGTATCATTATAGATACTCGAAGCAACAAATAATAGTCAAAATACTTTTAATGAGGAATAATTTTAAAGTTAAATTTTAGAATTGATAATTAGAAAAATATACCTTACAATTGAATTCCAAAGAAGGGACAAGGAATGCAAATTGATTATGTTAATAAAGCATGACAAGTTTTGAGTTGTCAGTTTGGTCAATCTTTAAAAAAGTTTTCTTTCTTACTAATTAATCTTTAAACTAAATCATGAGAGATGAATCAAAGAAGGACGTGAATTAAAAATTTAGTAATACCTTATAATTTGATTTTGTAATGGATCTTTTCTCCCATATAAAAAGGTCTTCATTTACTATAGAGTATATTCCTTCATATTTTTTGATGCCTTTAGTTTACTTAGTAATAACATTTTAAATAAAAATGTTCTAACTTTTTCCTTGGCTGCCACTATCAATTTTTGACCTAAAAATCTTTATCTCTATTTATTTTTTTCCTTCTCTATATGAAATTTCTATATAAGAGCTTGTTAAACCAATTTATAGCTCACTTTGAGTTTTGTTCATGCTCTCACTTTTTTCTAGGACATAACTCATTAACTTTTTAGACCTATCAAACTTTTCTTTTAGTGCTCTAACTTTTCCTTAGGTTGCCATTTTTTGCATTTTCCTATTAAACTTAATTTAAAAAATTGTGCTAATGCTTACTAGATTTGGCCCTAAAAGAAATTTTAGATTTGCTCTTAAAAGAAAATTTACTAACTCTCTTTCTCTCTCTTTTCCTTTCTTTCTTTTTGTATTGAATATTTTTTTAAGAATGTTCTTCAATTATCATTTATAATTGACATATAACACATGTAAAAGATAAATGTAATAGCCTTAATAATTTGATGTTGATATAAGCTTATTAATTTTATTGGTCAAAGTTAAAGTGACAATTAAATTAAGGAATGTCTAAAATCAATTGATGTTTTTGGTTAAAGCCACACTTTTTTGTTGTTGCAACATGTTATGATGTACTATAGTCAAATCTTTTTTGATAATTAATTTAAAATAATCTATTCAAAAATTTGATAACTCTTTTCTTTTTGCATATTAAAGGAAATAAACTATCGTCAACTTTTCCCGTTGTAAATTTCTATGTAGGCTTTAATGGTATTTATGCTCTACCATTGATCGATAATATTTTTTTAAAATTTTTAACCCTAAGTTTAATCATTCATAATAGTCTCTATATTTCAATTAGAAGTTTGTCACCATTATCATCACTTGAATTTGTAAGACTTCCATTGATAACATTGAAGCATCTTTTAAATCGACTAGACTAGCTTTTGCACTCTATTTTTCCTTACTATCATAATCATACAACATAGGAAAAATATGTTAGAAAACATTGATCCAAATGTCAAAAAGGGTATTTACGAGATATGTTGGCCTTGAATTTTCATATACATTTACATGTACTTGGCATTTGCTCATGCAAGAAAAGAATTAAATTGTTAAAATAAATGTAAAACAACAATTACAAGGCATACAAAGGTATTTTATTGTGATCAAGCACCAAGGAAAAACTATAACAAATAAAAAGGTAAATAAATAACACTAAAGAAAAGAACAAGATCATTGAGCATATTTGTGAGGCCCCAACATAACCTTAGAAGTAATATAACATGTCTAACATGTATTAGAAGTGAACTTAACGACTTAAGTACATCTAAGTATAGTAAGAGACATAATGGTACTTAATATAAAGGCATGGGTAAATGAGTAATTTGTTCATTCTGACATAGACATACATACTTAGACGTGAAATATGTATGGGAATTTTTGATATATTTGCTTGGATTTATAAGCATGATGTGAGCGGAGTTGATAAAAGAAGTATTTCATAAGCAAATGGGATGTTTTTTTTGGTTAAATTGGATGCATTTTTGTGTTGCTCTTGCATGATAAGACCGAAGTTGTTGGTTTGGGATATGTACCTTGCTGGATGGATAGGTTCTACTAAATAGACTTCTGTAATTTGGTCATATCTTGGCCTGTAGACCTCAAAATTGGATAATTCTAATTGGATATTTAACTAGAGGCAAAGGCATAAAACTTTGATGAAGGAACCAAAATTTGATTCTGCCTCTAAGATTTTTGAATTCTGGTTTAAAGTTGAGTTCTGACTGTTGTCCTTGTTTTCGAACAACCTGTAGTTTTTTGGATATAACTCCCGATATAATTAACCAAATTTCACGAAATTTATGCCATTAGAAACTTAAAACATAGGGAATGAAATAAATTGATAAAATTATAAGCCAATATGGGAATTAAAGGAAGAAGAAGGACAAATATGCAATTTTCGTAAAGTCAACTCATAGACTAATAAGATTAAAGCATGTGTTTCCAGTAGAATTGTAACACATGGTCTAATAGACACTTGGTCTAATAGAATTATAACATATGTTCCAATATCATTGCAACATATGGTCCAATAGAATTGTAACACATGGTCCAATGGGATTGTAACATATGGTCCAATAGGATTGTAACATACGGTCCAATGTGATTGAAAAATGTGTCTAATACTAGAAAATTCACGAAAAAGCATATGGAGAGGGGAGATGGACAACACTTTGATGGCTTAACTTCATATCTTTCTCCTCTCCATTTCACCTTCTTCATCCCATCATTTTTCATTTGGTGATTCAAGCAAAGCCAAAAAGGAAGGGAACGAAAGACAATAGAAGATCTACTTTGTCAATTTTAAGCTTTATGACTTCACTTTGATAAAGCAAACACACGTAAGAGATACTTTTAATTCAAATAAAATGACGTGGTTCTGTCAAATTTTAAAACAACAATAAGAGCCTGCAAAGCAAGAGGAGCCTGTTATGTAATAAGAACCTGTTTAAGCAATAGGAGCTTGTTAAGCAACAGGAGCCTGCTAAAGGATAAATCCAGTTAAGATAAATAAAAACAAAAGGTGTTTATTAGAAATTGAAAAGAAATTCTTGCAAGTTGAAAAACAGAAGGAGCTTGTTAAAAGTAAAGGAGCCTCTTGCTGAAATAAACGCACACAATATAATGCGGAAATAAAAAAGTTAAGACAAGAGAGAAGGACTCAGCCAATTTATACTAGTTCGACTTATAGCCTAAGCCTACGTCCAGTCCCCAAGTATCCAACTTGAGTGTTTCTCTATAAAATCAAGTAGTAGTTTGACAAGCCTTTTCAAGCTCACGAATATATATTTTTCAAGGTTCTCTGACCTTCCAACAAGTACATATTTTTCAAGGTTCTCCAACCTCCCCACGAGTACATATTTTTCAAGGTTCTCCAACCTTCCAAAGTAGTAGTATTTTGGTAACCTCTACAAGCTCTCAACAGATGAAGAAGTAATTTGCTCCATATGAGCTTTAATGCTCTCTATCAAAAAGAATTGTCACTTTCTAAGGAACAAGAGATTTGATAATGATATGACTTTCAAAAGTATTGGTGTATCTCAATAATTTGGCTTTCTCTCTTCTTTCCTTCCATGCTTCAGTGTTTTGCAACTTTAATGGCTTTTGCTTAAATAGACATTTTCTTTAACTAGCTGTTACTTCATTTCTGTTCTGAATTTGACTTTGAATCTTCAATATTCTCTGCTAGAATCTTCCAATAATCAACCGTTAAGAAAAACTGGAGCTGATTGATGAAATATGTGATTAGCAGGATCCTTCCAGAATTTGTAGAATAAACAAGGTAAGTTCATAAAGAAGGTTTTTGTAAGAAATGAAGCATTTATCATACGATTTTATTTCGTTTTAAAAATTAGACCATTAATAATATAAGGAAATAAATCTAATTTAAATTTTGAAATGTTATAAGGTCATCATCAAAATCATTAATAAGCCTTGAGCTAACACACTTAGTTAATCTCTATATTTGTGTATATTTTAATGCGTAAAAAAGATTCATTTGGATGTGGAGTGGTTTCTGGGATGATGCTTTGGTGTTTTTTGGTGGTATCTTGTATACAATTGGTTGAATATGACAAGAGAGTATCGTATAGTGGAATTCTGTCTAGGGTTTGTTGAACTAGTCATATTGTTTGGGTCATTAACTCAATCTACATATCTTTAAATTGGGCGCTTTTAGTTGCATATGAAAACTAAGACATACAAATAGAAATCTCTAGAAGATACTTTGACTTAATTATAGTTTTATGACATGGGAAATTGAGATCAAAAATGATGACCTGATGTTACCCCTGTTTTGCAGTAGCTTGTGATATTTGGTCTATATCTTATAATTGGAAAGGTCAAATGGTCTGATTATTGGTTCAATGGAAAATGGTTACAAAGGGGAACAAATGTATAGGAGACCTCAAAACCTAATTCGAACTTTTTTTGTATGCATATAAAGGAACAATTGGAGTTTGTCATGTGATTTGCTTTTAGACTGATTATTTGCCTATTTTTAGACCACCGTGGGCTTAGCCCAAATTGCACTATTTTGAATTTGTTTTCGTTTGCGATCTTTACTGAATCTTATACGAACCTTTTTTAATGTGTATGAAACTTTTCAAACACCTAGAAATAAATGAAATAGTATGTGAATTGGGTGATTGAACATTGGAATTTAAGATTGAGCATAATGAATTCCAAAGAAAACTTACATGTACATAAATTATTTGTTTGTGTATTTATTGCTCATATGTGTATAGTATGATGATTTTGACACTATTCTAATGGTGGTAAGTTATGACTTGCATGTATAAACACAGATAGAGATTTTATGACTTCAAGTGAATATTATATGATGAATTGTGAAATTGGCAAATGGTTAAAGTAACGGTTACAATGCCTACTCTATTGTCTTGGGGTGGATAGATAGGCATGCTTATAAGGATACAGTGCAACCGCTACAGTTTGACACCAATGGTGTCTTCATTTCGAGATTATAATGTCTCCACATTTTGATGCCTTCAGGTATCCATAGTTTGATATCTTCAGATATCCACAGCTCTCATTATCCACACCTAAGGGAATGTGCAGGCCTAACATAGGAAGTAAAGTAAATGGTTATAAATAAGAAATGAAGCATGACAACATAAATAATTGGTATTATTGAGCATTTGCATTTGTATTGATAATTTGTATCAATAAGCATTGAATATCAATATTTGGTTTATAAATATGCATTTTTGGTATATGGATAATATGTTGAACCATATTTTCATTATGTACTTTGCTTAAGTATGCTATCATTGTTTACATGAGTGTTGAATATCAATGGTTGTTTCATGAATGTGAATTTATGGTATGTGAGTTGTGATATTTCTGAATGTGTGTGCTCGGTGGATGACTGCTATGAGTGGTCATCTAAATTAAGTGTTTTCCCCACTAAGCTTTCAAGCTTAGTACAGTTGTTAATCCATGTAGGTCCAAGTCATGAGAGTGAGGTACAGGGAACATTTGCAGGGACTAAAGCCAACAGGTAGGAATAAAAGTACCTTTGGATGTCTCTTTCGATTAAAGAATGGTTGTATATGTAATAAAGGAAATTGTATGTTTTCTTTTTGGGATTATCATATTAATTTAAAGATGTAATACTACTTTTTAATGATAATGTTAAGTGATATGAAATTTTGTAATATGTATACGTGTAGCATGTGTGATGATAGTTCTTATAAATGAATAGAAATGCATGTTGTGACTGTTTGTACAGGAATTTGGTTGCCATGTATGTGGGTGGTTGCAAGTTCCGTATAGAGGGTGTTACAATATTTAATTGTTCTTAAGCTCTTCCTTTTATAACTTTAAGTCCTGCAATTTAAGATAAATATGTTGATAAGGGATTTCTTTTGATGCTTAGTCCCTCTTCTTTTAGCTTAAGCAACTCGTGTTTCAAAAAAACTTATTTTATCTTTAAAAGCAATATAAGTTTCAATTGAATGGTTTATAGTCCCATTATGATATTTACATGTCAAGTTTTATTTATATGAGCAAGGATAAAAGGGTTTAAGCTACTTGCTAGGTATTGGTGCAATCTTTTTTTTGTTGATAAATCAATAAATTTTTATAAACATAAGAAAAGGATAAGTACACAACTAGAGATTTCCTTTGCATTAATCTCTTACCTACCAAAAGGAATAACCTAATGTGAATTCGTAAGGAACTTACAAAAAAAGAAATTCCTTACGACCAAACACCACAACCGTGAGCCTATACATAACTTCCTACCAAGATGGCCTTATGGAGCAAGCTCATCTTACCAGTAATACAACCTATCCAACAAACAATTTACAATAAGATAAATCAGACCATCCTTCCCCTATGAAACCATAACGACAATACAACACAACAAAAGTTAAAGAATCAGAGGATGTCCTTCTAACCTCCAGAACTATGTGGGATCTACTTTGCTTTGAAAGTCGAATGTGATGAGGGGGAGCTCCTCTCCCCTTGCTACTAGCTTCCTGTTCAAATGCCCTTTCGATAACGTTACACAATGATGAATGTCAATGATTGAATAATTCACAAGCATTTCGTGGAGGATTCCTTGAATATTCTTTCAAGTAATATCCTTCCCCTCTATATGGTGTAATAAGTCCATTTCTCAACATGAATCCAGCATCAACAAGATAGTATTTTCCTATCATGAATAAAACTATGTGAAAATGTAATTTATGACATTTATTAGTTAATAAAGTTTGAGTCCTATTTTTACCTTAGGGAATTTTAAGTAAGAACTGCCTGATTAGTGCACTTTTCATAATCTATGAATCGGATGCTATTCCTTCCCACCTAGCTAATACATACATGAACTTCATATCAAAAGAACAAGCACACGACACATTTTGTGTTGGATAATCCTTTCTCCCACAAAATCTAGGAGCATCTTGAGCAGGTACTTTCGCACGGATATGTGTGCAATTAATTGCACCAACACAATCCTGACATTGAAGTATATTATTCTCAAATATTATGTGTGTTTAATATAATTATACTAAGTTAAGAAATGAAAATCACCTTAAAAAATGGGTAGAATCTACTACTGTTTAATATTTCTGATGGGGTTTCTAATACGTCAGGTTGACTTAGAAACATATTCTCTAGTTGTATAACTGCTTTCAAAACGCTATGAAAATGAAGATTTATAGTTTCCCCAGATCGACTCTGAAAGAATGCAATCTCCTGATTGGTAACGTTATGTCCTAATATGTATGGAAACTTCGCTACTTGTTCTTCAACAGTTGCATGTACAGTGGGTCGAAGCATACCTTTTTCAGCTAATAAATCACATAATTCGCCAAATGGTTTAAGTTGCATTCTAATTATATTTCTCCCATTGGAATGAAATAAAATTCTTCGCATGATACTCTCCCTTGATTGCAGTCTCTCCCATGCTGTAAGGAATTGAAGTTTTTCGTTCGCATGTCTCTTACGTAACACCTACCAATAGATCATAAGACAAGCAACATGAACAAGCACTAATTGATGTATACGAATCAATTTTCCTTTTTGATTATTCATTTGATTACCTATAAAAAAATAAAATTAAGAGTAGTTTTTAGATTATGAAAAGCAAAATATAACAAATATGACATAGATATGTCCATTTATATATGGTTTTATAAAAGCAACAAGAAGCAACATAAAAGGGAAGCTTCATCTGAATCATTCCCCCATTGAAATTTCAAGCAAAGTAATAGGAAAAACAAAGACAAAGAAGACAACGACGATTGAAAAATACCCCAAATTCAGACAACACAACATATAAAATGAGTCACATACGATAAAATGAGTGGATCACAAGAGTATACAACAACATTGACCTATATGTATGTGCCTTTCAAATTAAATAATCAATATTTTTAGCAACTCAACCCATAACAGCTCAACCTATTTCAGATAATGTTAACTTCGGTGTAAAGTGAACAATGAGTAAACCCATATGTAAAGTGAACGAAAATAGAGTACAATCTCCTCACCCAAAACAAAACGCATCTAATAATAAAAGCAACGAACATATATTGTTAAAAAAAATCGACAATGAACAAAAATAGGATAAAAAGAAGGTTTCGACAAGGAGGAAGACTAACCAGTGACCAAGTCTTCTAGCTTCTCTTCTGCTTCCTCGCCAATAAACAACACGAGAAGAATGAGAAGTGGTAAAACACAGAGAATAGAAAGAGAAGTATGAAAATGATAAGCTTGTGTACAGTAATAAATGAGTTTGGGTTGGGTTAAAAGAAATAATTGGTAAGAAGAATTATTGAGGGTATATTAGGTAGTATGTATTTATTAGTTTACGTTCCATCCTAAACCCCCCAAATCGGAGGTTTCTTATTTTTACTGTTTAGGATGGAATAGAACGTAATATGAAACCCTCCGCTTCCATCCCATTCTATTATGAAACCCTCAAACAAATGATGGAAGTGTGTTACGTTCCATCCTTTTCCATCCCTAACCCCTCAACCAAACAGGCCCTAGGAATAAGATGGTACAAATAACTCTTCCCCCTCACAAAGCTGGTGTAGAGATATTGCAGGAGATTGATGAATTAGGTTTGGTAAAACTTACAGAACTAAAAGCTGAAGAAGTTAACAAAAGCATTAATAAAAACTTTGGTTGTAGAAAATGAAATATCTTTTGAGATTTGTCATATTGGAAAACCAATTTGATACGTAATAATCTAGATGTGATGTATATTAAAAAAAATATTTTTGACAATTTGTTCAACACCATAATCAACATTGAAGGGTGGAAAAAGGATAATGCAAAATCATGAGCTGATTTGAAACTTTTTTGTAGAAGGAATGAGTTAGATAAAGATCTCTATAAATATCCAAAAGTATGTTACACTTTGGATAAAAAACAAAAGGAAATTTTATGTGAAAGGTTCAAAATTCTAAAGTTTCCCGGTGGTTATGTTTCAAACTCGGCAAGGTGTGTGGAGATAAGGAAGTATAAATTATTTGGGATAAAAAGTCTTAATTGTCATGTGTTTATATAAAGGCTAATTCCAATTGCATTTCAAGAGTTGCTATCAAATAAGGTTTAAGAAGCTATAACAAAATTAAGTTTGTTTTTCAAAAGATTAACATCATCTGAAATAAAGTTAGCTGAAATAGAAAAACTCGAAAGGAAAATTTCTGTTATCTTATGTAAATTGGAAGGGATTTTCCCTCCAAGCTTCTTTGGTTGTATGGAGCATCTACCCGTACATTTAGCACACGAGGCTAAACTTGCTAGTCCAGTTCAATATCAATTGATGTATCCGTTTGAGAGGTAATTATACTTAATATTTAAATAAAACTTATAGTATGTTTTATTCACAAAATTGTAATATGTTTTATTCACAGAATTGTAATAACCTATTTGTAATGTAGGTATTTGCATCACTTAAAGAAAAATGTCAAAAACAAGGCTAGAGTTGAAGGTTTGATATGTAATGCTTATTTAGTTAAGGAAGCAAGTACATTTTATTCACGTTATTTTGAACCGCATGTGCAGACAAGAGAAAGAAAAGTTCCTCGTAATAACGATGGGAGAGAAACAGGTGATATTGATAGTAACTTATCCATTTTCACATATCCAGGAAGAACATATGGACATTCAACAAGAAGAATGTTAATAGAAGAAGAAATAGAGGCTGCCCATGGTTACATTTTATTGAATTTTCAAGAGGTTTAAGTGCAGTAAGTTTAAGTTGATTTTGAAATTGATTATTTAAGTTTTTGAAGTTAGTGTTGTTTACAATTAAAATACATAATAATGCTTTTAGATTATACAAGGAACGTTTACGTGAGCTAATGCTCAAAACAATATGGGATGATATCAATAAAGAAGTTAGAAGACACTTACCTCGATGGTTCAAGAAATATGTAAGTTTTTACTTGCAATAATTAAAATGGTTGAGTTATCAGATCAAAGTGTTTAAATGACATTATACTATTTAATATGAGAATTTTTGTGTAGGCCTCAGAAAATTCAATAGAGAATAAGTTAATATATGATCTTGCGAAAGGACCTTTGCGAGTTATTAAATTGTATCCGATGTATTTTGTTAATAGATACAAATTTCATACAGAATATCATAGTTATAGCATGACAACAGTAAATAATGGTGCTTACGTGTAGGGATAATTGATGGATTACTATGGTAAAGTTATCGACATACTTGAAATTGAGTTCCGTGCATTGCCAATAAAATGGAGTGTGATGTTTAAGTGTAAATGGTTTGATCTAACTCCTAATGTTCGAACAAAGTGCACAGTCAATACAATCTAGTTGAAATCAACCAGTGAAGAAGATTTAGATAATTTGAACCTTTTGTGTTGGAGATGCAAGTGATCCAGGAGTATTATTCACTTTTCCAACTTATGACGAGATAAGTCAGATTGGTTGGCCGTGTGTAAAGTAAAACCTAGAGGTGAATCACATGGAAAACGAGAAAATAAGAGAATTGAAAGTTAAGCGTTTGAGGAAGATGTTCATGAAATAAATGCATGTGTAATATATGATAAGAATGAAACTTTGAACGATCCAAATAATTAATATGTTGCAATTTCATCTTTAAAGGATGAGGAGGGTGAGAGATCTAAAAAGGAGCCTGAGTTTGATTCTAATTCTTCAGAAAAAGAAGATAATGATGATTTTCATTTACAATTAAGTGATGATAGCGATTAATTTGTTTAAGTAATAGAATATTATATGAATAAATGTATTAATGCATCAACAATATATTGTTATATATTTAATTTATATTGTTGTATTAGTGGAATAATCAATAAAATGTGAATTTTAGCTTAAAATATGTCACAGAAAAGAAAACAGGATATGATGTGACCAAGGTTCAGGTTACCACGATTTGGAAGAGCCAGTGACTATCTAGGTGAACCATCACATTTTGCAGATGCTACAGAATTAGGTGCCGCACGTCTAGCTAGTGCTCATCCAGATCAGGCATCATCGTCACCACCTATAGCTCCTTTAGAGTTACATTCCCTACCTACTGCTACACCATCCAACACTCCTCCTATACCATCTAGCACTCCTACACCATCTAACACCCCTATATCAACAGAAATATTAAGGGTAAACATTGAGAATGAAGAAGGCGACCTCCAGTCTAGAGCTAAGGGAGTTGATGGAAGAACTTACATCACAATTGTAAACAATCTATGAGTAAAGTTCTAAAAATTTTGTAATACATGGAAGTTCTAAAAATTTTGTAATACATGGAAGTTCTAAAAATTTTGTAATATATGAAATGTGCTCTAAAAATATGTCATCCAAGTTCAAGGAGAAAATAGATCTTGAGAGTTATACATGGAAGAATATCTCTCAGGCGATAAAGGATTTTTATTATCAAGAGTTTGAGGTACAAAAATATATTTTTTAATCTTTTTTATTTTATTTAATTTTATACATTAATTAGATAAATATTCTCGTTTATAAGTACTTATAATATATTTTTCCTTTTTTAGAAAGAATTTTTTTAGGATTCAAAATTTGATGATGTAATTTATAATGTATGGGAGAGGCGAGCTACATGTTATAGAGACTTTCTTAGTTCGATACATAAGAATGGTGTATGACCACCATATATATCTGAAGAAATATGGATTCGTTGGCAATAGTATTGGGTATCATCTGAGACAATGTTTATTTCATAGTGGAATTCTACAAATAGACATAGAGGCCCGGACGGAGAGAGTCTACATTTACACACTGAAGGATCTATGACCCACCAATAGCATGCACAGAAACTTATAACTATTAAAACTTTACACTTGTATTCTGATTTTTGTACTTTGATGTATGAAATTTGATTTCAATGTAATTTGATGCATGATATTTAGAATAAAAATATGTATATTATAGAGAATAATAATGTTATCAATATATGGTGCCATTAATAGTTGTGTTGTTAAGTTATTTTTTTTTAACAGGGGGTAAATATCATAAAAATAGAGGAAACTTTGCAGAAATTTTTGTAAATTGTAGTTATTTATAACAAAGGAAAAGTCGATGAGTAGGAAGCCTACACCACGCCAGCTTTTTTTGCACACTCACATCAAGAAACATGATGGTGTGACCTTCGTCAACACCCGATGCAAACAACTTCATGTATATAAAATTTATACTTTAATATTAATTCTTAAAAATTATCACTTATCAACACAAGCAATTATAATGATAGGACCAAATACAAGAAAAAATTGAACGACAATCTCATAACTCTGAAACTATTGATGAGAGTCAGGCATATCTTGATGTAGTGGATGGTAGGGATCACCATAGAAGGATATTCGGCTTAGGTTTATTGGCAAATACATGCTATTTACAATCCTTCACATCCTCTACAGTTAGATCTAGTAGGCGGACCGCATCAAATGAGAGAGTCATTCAGGTTGAGAGCGAAGTAGAGAGGCTGATGGAGTGCATAACCCAACTCTGTAATAAGGTGGATGAGTTGAAAGGGAGCAGCAAGACCTCATCGTAGCAATCAGAGCATCCTCCTTCACCACCTGCATAACTTAGATGGATAAGTGAATGTATTTGATAGTTTACTACGCTTAACATTTTGTATAAATTCTTAATTTATAGTTATTTTAAAGATACTTATTCGTGTAAATTATATTTTTTTAAACTATATTACCAATCGGGATAATGTTTACTTTATATTTATCAATCAATGTTATATTATTTATAGAAATTAAATGTACAAAAAAATCAAAACATTATTAATAGAAAACTCAAGTAAGAAGTGAGAAACGGCGGTTGAAATTTATCATACCTATATTTTCTGACAGAATTATAATATTTCGTAGGTAAAAATTTAGCAATGGATAATATTGTCCGTCGGTAAATTTAGCGATGGAATGTTATATGTCCGACGGTAAATTTAGCTGCGGACTTACAATTTACCATCAATAAATTCACCGACAGAATATTGCGAGTCTGTCAGCAAATTAGTGACAGAATATTATAGATCTGTAGATAAATTTACCAATGAAAATAAAATTTGTTGCTAAATTTACGATGGATTCCTAACATTTGTCGCAAAAATTTACCTATGGTCATTTCTTCGACAACTCTTTATGTCATTAATTTTTGTCGCCAAAACCTATTTTTCTTATAGTATATACTAAACTTTGGTTGATGGAGCATGTGGGCATTTTATTTTTAACTTCCCTAGATTTGTAATCCAAGGAGGGGCAAATGCAAGTTCTAGGGATGTTGACTTTAGGAACTACTGAAACATAAAAATTTGTCTCATAACATAAGTGCTTAGTGAATTCTTCTTATGATGACCTTCTTCCTTAAGGAGATCTTTATATTAAGAGACTTTCACTGTCACCTCAATAAAGTTTCAAAATTCCATTCCTTAAAATTTCTTTTACACTTCAACGTCTGGCCCTTTTGGAGCTAACTTCGTATATTCAGTTTCTAAAAGTGTGATCAAGCATCGACTTCTCATTTTCTTGAAACGAGTAATAAACATATCAATATTCTTACCACTCTTATGAATTATTCTCAACAACTCTGCTATGTTAACTTTAGGCTTAATTCAAAAAAATTGGGCATGAAATAATCTTTCCATTTCAACCTAAGAATAAATAGAATTCCATGATAATAAAGCATACCATAAAAAGGTGGTCCTTATTAAAGAATTTAGCAACAACTAGAGCTTAAAGTAGTTAAATTTTTCATAATTAGCTAATTCTCCACATTGTACAATGAATATAGCGATATACTCAATGGTAGATTGACCATCTTCACCAGAGAACAAGTTGAATTCAAGAATTCTATAACCAGGAGGATAAGGATTCTCTTAATCAAATTATTCTAGATAAGGTTTACAGAATTCTAGATTGATAAGTTATCTTAAACTAGGTCCTTACAATTCCTAAACGACTTCTCTAACCCCTTTCATTTCAACTTGTAAATTGATGGTGTGTGAGTAACAAGATTATGGTTTACAACTACAATGTTACCTCCCAAATCATTTTTTGGTTCAATAGCTTCTGCTTCTCAACCAAATCCTTGTCTACCTGAAACTTAGGGAATGACTATATACCAGATTAATGCAAAGAGGAGCCATAGGGATATCATCTCTCTTGTGTGGAGGAACATATATTTCATCTATAGAGGGAGTGTTTAGAAGGAGGTTGCATTTTCCGAATTCTATTTCAGTAAGAGCAAGATGTCCTTAGAGTCTTTCAGAGATTTGCTTTGCTAAAACAAAAGAATACTGCCTAATAAATTATATCAGAGCGACAAACAATTTGTTAACCTTCCCTGTCAAATAACTTCGTTTAGTTGTAGCAATTTTGCATTGTTGTCTATAGGAAAGTTAGCTGAAAGCAAGGCTATCTTCTTAAGATTTTCTACTAAGATACAAAGCCTTCATTCCTTACAGATATAGGGACTTCTTCCTCTTTGGCTAGAGTCAAAGTGATTTCTTTTCCTTCTTGTGTTCTTAGCATTATGGTCCCACTTAGTGTATCAGATTATTTGGTATAAATCTTTATTGCAGGCGTGCTAAGGAGGAATTTTCCTAGAATTTTATACTTGACATATATCGACGATATAAGTGAGCTTCGAAAAACTTAGAGAATGAAGTTCCAAGCTACCAAAATGTTAAAATATGTTAAAATAAAATATGAATTGAAGAAAATAATTGATTATTGCAAAAGGAAATTTAACTATACAAGATAATTTGATATGACAAAGGTAAATTTGCAATGTAAATAAAGCTAAAAAAATAACAAATTGTGTTTAGAAAAAGTTGATTGAGCTCTTTAGAAAGTGATTATGTTGTTTCATGATTGTTTTGGTCTATTTAGGTTGAGTCTAGATCACCCCTTGTCCTTATGGTGTTAGTGAGCTCATAGTCTTTTTAACCTTAGAACAATTTTTTGCTACAATTGTTCAATTTTCTATATTTTACCTACCTGTCTCTTTGCACTATTTTTAAAGTATGTGATACATTATAAATTAACTTTTGGAATTCTTGAATCCTGAACTTTTTAAGTAATTATTATATTAATGAATTTTTTAGTAAAAAAGGCTCAAGACTTTTAATTTTGGAGTCTCTTTTACGAGATTAGATCACTTGTTCTCATTACTTTATTTCGATATCTATTTATTTTTTGTGGGTCTTATTTATTGAATGAATGAATGCTCATGGACATAAGATAAGAACAGTGCAACGGTAACAAGTGCTATGGTCCCTCTTTCACTTTTGATCTAAATTATTTTAAGATAAATATATTAAAACTTCTGCCGAGTAATTTTTTGAATCTGATCATATTATAAATAACAATATAATGATGAGCTCTTTTTGGTTAAATTTGGCTTTGTCTGGTTCATGGTTTAACTCCGAAGCCCCTCCCTTCGGGATCCTGTAACCATCTCGCTCTCACTCTGCTTCTCCCTCTATGGCTATAGTACTATGATCTGATTTGATTTGATTTAAGCAAGCCAAACAGTCTTAATTCATTGAATTAAATGGCATGGTACTTGCTTTTCTGGTTCTTCTGCCTCCTCGCTCAACTTGGCCTAATTGCAATCATCTTCTATAAGGTTCCTAATTTTTCTCCTTTTTTTATTTTATCTTTCTTTTCACTTCTTTACCTGTTTGGTTTCTCAGAAAGCCAACTCCTTATTTTTCTTTTCTGTTTACGCACTATGTTTAGGGTTTAGAGTTAGGGTTTTTTATAGTCTAAGATTGCACTGGGGTTTGTGATCAGCACATTGTTGTTGTCTAATTTTGCTTCTTCTTTTGTAAATTTCTTTTCTTCTACTGAAGATGGATTTTTTTTGTTAAAATTCATTTTTAACTGTCTGAAGCTCATCTGCCTGACGGATTTGGAGGCCGACGACTTGAACCCATTTGAGGCAACTGCTCTTGTTAACAAGTGGATACTGCCCGAGTTTTTTTTGCAATGGGCACTCTGCATTGCTTTCCTCCTAACAGGCCACTGGTTCATGTTCCTCACAGCTCTTCCGCTTGCTTGCTATCACGTAATGCTGTGAGTTTTTCCGGAGCTGGAAACTAAGATGCCTTCTTTGTAATGTAGAACTTGCTCGCGCATGAGATATCAACTTGTTTTACATGAAACAATTTTTCATAATACGAAGCAATTCTGTTATTTTAGATTTGCGTTGACATGTTACTTCTGATTGCATATCTAGACTTCGGATCCAAATAGTTTTGCTTCAGCACAAAATATCTGATCGCCAGTGAAATTAGTGGCTTTTTCAGTAAGTTTGTAATTGTGCTTTAAATTGCTTAGATATCTTGCAGAAGTACGAATAGTTGGCTCAGTTCTTTCAGTCGGTAACGGAGCCATTAGTTACAAACTATGAACAGTTTGTGTTTGTGGCTAGCCAATTGTGCACGAGATGTCTATCAAATACATATGTCACAACTGCAAGTGATTTGAAACTATTATAAGCTCATTCATGTTTTCTAATGACACTAAAAACTGTCAGAAATTACAGAGTTAATGTTTGAATTATTTGATGGCGTGAAATAAAGTTACTTGTGGTTTTAGTTGCGTGAGTTGGATGGTTATATTTCCTTTGTAGGACCCATTTAGTATATTCTATATTAGATATTTTTTTCTTTGGCATTATTTTGATATTGTACATTATTGTTTCCTTTATAAATTTATGCACTTGTCGTATCAGGATGCTTTATTATACACTAAATACTTGGACTACTGGTTTTCTTAATTGATTGGGTACTTATTCTACTAGTTTCTCTCTAAACCTACTTTTGCCTTTGCTTCGTCATTCTTTGCTTCAGCTCTCACTATTCTACTTCTGTTGCCTTTCTTGCTGTGTTTCTTGGTTACTATGCTACATTACGTCAAATTTAATTACTCTTTTCAATTGATTCAGGTTGATGAAACGACAATATCTTCTTGATGTCACCGAAGTTTTCAGAAATCTTAATTTTGAGAAGAAATGTAGGATAATGAAGCTTGGTTTCTACTTGATCTTCTTGTGCATTATAATGATCAGGTTTGTTGCACCTTCTGTTTGGGATGCCTGTTTTATTATCATTAAATGTGATTCCTTGGTATAGGATTTCTCAAGTTGTTGTAGTTTTTGGTTCTAATTGAGGCCTTTTATTCCATTTGGGTGTAGAGTTATTGCGGGCAGCTTATCACTGTACCTCTATGAAGAATTAGACTTTCGATCTTCTTATCTTGAATTCTAGAAACTTTGAATGAAATCCAGTCTCCATATGTAATTTTCTCTGCTTTTGAAAAGGTTAGCATATGCTGACTATGATGGTTTCTTAGGTTGATGTTTATTAGTTTGAAATTCTTTAAATTACTATTTAGTATAGTTATGCATTAGATATATATATCTTGACCAAAAACAAGTTATGCATATGCTGTGTAACGCGTATGAAAGTCTTCTCATTACTGCTCTTGATTCATAAACTTGATTGTGTTACCTGTTATTGTGGGCGTTCCCCCAAAAGTTCAAGACTTCTTGCTTTATGTATTTGAAGAATCTTAAGAATCATTTAAAATCTCCAGTACTTTTCAATTCTTTTCTGAACATGATTTTCTGCGTACTTTTGGATCCGAGGCATCTAAGTTTTATCTTTGATTTTGGGGTCAAGATTTCATGTGACTGGTACATTTTTTTCTCCTTACGACATCTTTACGTGTCTTCCGGAAGAACATAAATTACTTGCTTCCCATTACTCCAACTCTTTTCCCTTTTTCCTGTCGTACCCATGTTGATGGTAGATTTAAATGTGCAGGCTTGTGTTGGTCGCATTTGAAGTTATAAGCTCTGAAGATGATGACTTTCATACATTTTAACTACTGCTTGATAAATGAGTTGGATGCACATTACCTGTAACATTTTTGATTCATGTGCAAGAGAAACTTGGTGGTTTCAGTCGGAGAATTTCTTGTGATCAAGCTTTCATGTCCGTGGATGCTTCATTGAGCTGTTAGTGGTGCTGTTTAGAGTTATTTCTTTGAAGTGATAGAGCATTGATTTATTTGAAGGAAATCCATATAAACTCAGTTTTGTGTTGAGGTCGTCTTGTACTCGAGTCATATAAAGAGGATTGCTGCGTCAGTTGATGTTTCTACAATTTGGTCTTCTTAATTCAAAGTTACGAGTGTAGCTATCCTTTTAGTTCAAAATGCTGTCATGTTTATGTTTTCACGAACATAAATATGTGCTTCGCTTCTCATTGTTGCATCTGCACTCTGTAAAGAAAGTGCAAGTTTGCCTTCCCTCTATTTATTGATTTGCCCCTAAGGCCGGCCATGTACAATATAGGCCTTAAAGCTTACATTTGAGAGGCACGCGTGTCCTTTGATTCCAATGTCTTAGAGCATACAGATTGAGTAAGCGAGGCGATCTTGAGCAGAGTGTGGCTCTATCTTTGGAGTGTTCCACTCAAAATTTGACCCATTTAAGAAATCAACCAGGATTATGGTTTGATAAGAATCACAGCTGAATGATAAGATTGCTACATTTTACTTAGATCATTCTAATTATATAATTTGAGATTAAAAAATCAGAAACGAGTAGAAAGATCAATTTGATCAGGGAGTTAATTTTCCAATTTGAAGGCAAAATCCAAGTTAAATGCAAGTGTTCAGAAACCAGAAGGAAAAGAGAACTACTTGATATAATGTTTTACTTATTTAGTTGGAACTATATCAGGTTTATGATTAAAATATAATTTTAATCTCATATTTAATTTTGAAGTAATTTAAACTTTTCAATTAAGTTAAATTTTTTTAAATAATTCATCTCTTTTCAATTAGTTTATATGTATCAATGGAAAGCAACCTTTCTACTGGTAAGAGTAAGGTTGTGTATTATTAATCCTCTTTAAACTTCGCGTATTAATACAAATTAGTTTATACGTATGATCTATTAAATTTTCCAATTAGTATAACTAATAATTACGATTTAATAAATTAAGTATTTTAAATTTATTTTAATAAAATATAATTATGTATCAAAATTGGCATGTAATAATCACAAAATAAGAGTGTTAATGATTTGACCTTTTTATGCAAGTTTAAAAGTCTAAAAATGCCTTGTTAAGTTTTGTTTGTAACTTGTGATGAGTTAATACTTTTAGGGCACAGTTAAATAGGTCGGTGTCAGTGGTTCAACACTCTCATCCCTTAACTAGAGGTCTCAAGTTCGAGTCATGGGAATAGAGAAATCTGTTTGGCCAGCACTTTACCCCTTACAGGCTGACCCGGTGCGAGCGGAGATTAGTCTTGGAGTGGATGACTTAAAAGCGCCTTCCCACAGTTGGGACCCTCCTAGGACACCTCGTGGGCTAACAAAAAAATACTTTTAGGGCACATGGCACTTTACGTGGAGCTACATCATAAAAGCGTGATCGGTAAAGTAAATCACAAGACTGATGTGTATCAAACATATTGATTTACTAAGTTATCACATTTATGTATTGTTATTTATATTAAAATATAATAATTTTAATACGTAATATTAATTCAATTTATTAAAAATTAAAATTATTACTTATTAATATTATATTTTAGTTTAATATGAATTTACTTAATCACTATAATTTGTCTGCATTTTTTCCTATACTTTTAAATTGTTGTTTGATTGTGTCATTGATTCATATTAAACTATTCCTTTATTCCATCATATATGATCCTTATTCACTTGCATTCATTTATTAAAAAATAATTTTTTAAAATTCACCAATGCTCAATTTACCGCTTCTTGTGTGCAATTAGAGAAAAATAGTGTTAGAATAGACCTCCTAAATAAAATTCTAAAGTAAAGATTATAATGAACTAAGTACATCATTATCCTCCTCCAATCAAGAAGGACAAGTTATTAGTAGATCCCTTATCTTTGAAGGTAATGATTATCTCTATTAAAAAAATGTCGAATTTTTTTAATGCATGAGAGTCTTGATTTGTGGAAATAGTCTCAAATGACCCTTTCACTCTTATAAAAGTCATAAATGTAAAAAAAAGGTATTTAAATTAAGGAAAGAATGAGAACCTCAAGATTTGAATAGTAAAGTCATTCGCATATCATTTTGTACACTAGATAGGAATGAATTCAATAGGTTATCTATAAGTGGAGTTGCACAAAATTTGACACACACTTAAAAGTCACGTATAAGGGTCCTAATCAAGTTAAACAAAGTAAAGAAAGCATGCTAACTCATCAATATAAATTATATCAAGCATGCATACAAGATTTATTGATATTATTAATGCTTTTAGAGGTCTTGAAAAGACCTAGCTACTGTTGAAATGGTGAGAAAGTTGCTTAGGTCATTTATAAGGATTTAAGAAGCCAAAGTGACAACCATATAAAATTTTAAGGAATTAACAATACTACCATTGGAAAAAGATTATTTGATCTCTCCTCACCAAAGAAATGAGGTTTAAAGAGGCACAAATCAGGCAACAATTATTAGATCTCTCATCACCTACAAAATGAGGCTCAAAGAGACACAAAACAGGCAACAATTCTAATGAGAAAGAACCTAGCATTCAAAGTCCTAAAGAGAAATCAAGTATGAAGAATAAGACATCCTTAAATGGAAATGATGATAAAGATATCACCCTTGTCACTAGGACATTTAAGAAGTTTTTGAAGAAATAAAACTTCCCCAAAAGAAAAGATTTCAAGGAAGGTAAGAATGATTTAAAGTGCAAATCTTTAACCATTATTCATTTTGAATATAGGAAACTCAATGACATGAAATCCCAATTTCCTCTCCTCAAAGATTATAAATGAAATGAAAAGAAGGAGAAGTGTTTTGGTTGATAAGAATATTATTTTCCAATGAAAATGAGCTTAGGCTAAATGGTTATATCATTCACAAATTCCTTTAAATACTTTAAATTAACCCTATTTTTAAGAAGCTGTTGATGCTACAATAACAATAGATCTAGAATTTAAGGCATCTTCTTATCATAAGATTATGTGCCTTTGTTTTCAGATTTAAAAAAGGAATGTTAATTTATTGAGAATACATATAAGTCTAATTAGGAATCAACATGATGCACTATTATAACGATAGGTTGACTAATCAAAGACAAAGAACCTTGATTAATTTCTTGGCTTATTATAATATTAAAACAACTTTTATCAAGTTTCTTGATGCATCTGATATGGTAAAAAGTGCTCATGCTTTATCTGAATTATTTTTTAAAATTTATCAAGTGTGTTAAACCAAAAAATGTTATGCACTTTATTACGGATAATGCAGTTAATTATATATCAGTTGGGTATTTGTACATTTTAAGTATAGGCATATTTATTGGTTTTTATATGCTCCTCATTATTTAAATCTCATTTTAAAAGATATTGGTTGTATAGACCATATTCTTAATCTTGCTCCATGTGCATCTAAGGTCACATTTTTTGTGTATAATCATATTATATTTTTGTCTTGGTTAAGAAAGTAAGAAGAATGAGTTGAGATTGAGCGTCTTACTGCTACTAGATTTGAAACTACATTCATTACTTTGAAAAATTTTTATGATCATAAACAACTACTTTAAATTTTAGTCGTAAGTAAAAAAAAAAATCTAAGTTATAAGTTATCAAAGAGTGTGAAAGGAAAAGAAGTTGATATTATTCTAGATAATAAAATTTGGAATGCATGCTTTATCATTGTGAATATTGTGACTCCACTTATAATGTTATTAGGGATTGTTGACTTAGATGAGAAGCCATCTTTGCAGTATATATATGATTATATATATAGAGTCCAAAAATAATTATGAGTATTTCTAAAGGGAAGGAGAAACTATACAAGCCTTACACAGATATTCTTAACTAGGATAAGCATTTTACTAAAAGAATCCATAATATCTCAATAGAATTCTTATTGAGACACGAGGTCTAAGGAAGTCCAGAAGTACAAAATCTTACTCTTAATTAATAAAGAGACTATTTCATGTGCTAGAGACTACTTTCTATTATTGAAAACTAAATTGAATACATTGGCCTTGTTAGCTATCTATCTGTAATTTATAGTTTCTGATTAGATAGATGTCGAGATTGGTTTGTTTCTTATATCTATCTTCTTGCTTGTATCTCCTTCCTGGCCCTACTGCCCTTCGACTCTTCTTGTGTTTGCCTCTCCTCACGTTGCTCTTTCATGGCTCCATCCTCTTCCCAATTACTGGTAAGATTTATTTGGTGACACTATTTTATATCTTTTTTGGAGATTATAGCTTCTTTCTTCTGCTGTGAAAATGTTGCAATTCATCCTTTAAGTTTGATAGTCCTCTTAAGCAGTATGTAATGCTAGGAGAAATCATAAAATAATTCTCTAACTACTCATAACTAAGACTTGACAGATATATGGCTTTAGTTGGATTGGTTAAATTTGGAAAGACTGATAAGGTCCTTCCATCGGCTATTCTTTTAAATAGGGGACAAACATATTTCCATTGTAATGTAAGTGGCCACTCAAGTTTTTTTCGTGATTGGTAGGCTCAGGAAGGTGAGTTTCTTAGTTTCTCTCTCTCTGGCTACTTAAGTACCATGTAAGAGCACAAAGTTTAACCAAAGAATTGCTTAAAAGTGAGTTGATTTCTAAGCTCATGAACAATATTGATCTTATTATACTATGGTATAGTATGTTCAAAAATTATCACCTTTAATTATGTTCCACCATCTTCTTGCTTTCAAGTAGCCCTTATTTAATAGAGGAGATAAGTGTAGATGTCTATTACATACATTTTGGTACAATAGCTACCTTTTGTTTTGTTTTTTTCCATTCTCAAGTGTGCAGAACATAACGCATGCTGAAACAAAAATAGAAGTAAGCCATAGCATTTGAGAAAATGTGGCTAATGTTAAGTACTAATTGAAAATATTATATTGAGGAAGGACATTCATGTTGAATTTTCCTTTTTTTATGAGAAAAGGTCATCTATAATTTTTATTTTCCTTTTATAGCTTTCGTAAATAGAATATTACAAACAGACTCATTGTAACCAAACAAGTAAATGCATATCAGAAAACAAAGATGGAAATTATATATAAGATAAGCATTAAGGATCTACTTTGATCGTAATTGATGCATTTGAGAATCCAAAATAGCATTAAGGAAATTCTTCCTATTATCCTTCAAATTTTTATGTCTAATGGGAGTTTTAAGTTTTGATAAAAAATTTTATTATAGATAAGGGAAGCTACCGTTTATAGTAAAGCAAGTTCAAATACTACAAATGTTACAAAATTTAGATGGACCTTACCTGAGTATTCTTGAGAACTATAAAAGATCTTCTAAGATTCTATTGCATAATTTCAACGGATTCAAAGATGAACTGGTCCTTTGTCATTGCCCCTTGAGTATGTGTTGGAGACTACAACAATAGCAATAACATCTCAGTAGAATTCTTATTGAGACACAAGGTTTAAGGAAGCCCAGAAGTACAAAATCTTACTCTGAATTAATAAATAAAAAGGGAGCAAAACTATTTTCATTAATTACAAAACTACAGCGTGCTTGCATTGGAAGATTAACATTCCTTCTCAAGCTTCTTGGAAACACGACGCTTTCTTTTTCCTGTTGGTAATAGAGGATCTACACTCTTATGGCTGGGGACTACCGTCTTGATGTGTATTCTAGCCCGTTATCTTGAGATGCAAGAATTATAATTCACAGTCCACCATTAAAACTTGAGGCTAGCAAGTCTCTTTCCATTAATTAGGCTAAGAACGTGACGAAGGGGCCTATTGAAAGCCTCCTTCAACTGTCCTGTTTCAGACAATTCGCCAGACCCGACATATTACAGGCAGCTTGAGAACAGCTTGCCTTTGTTTGTACAATTAAAAACTTGCTAATAATTGAATCTCGGACCCAGGTGCCAAACATCAGCAACAGCAACAGAGATCCTGTCCTAGAGTCTTAGATATGTTAACTACTTGATTGGCCAGTAACTTAGGATCAGATTTCTTGTTTCAAGTAATTTGATATACAGTAACCCACTGCACGTAAGCTCCACTTGGCCAGTTGGATTGACTTCTGCGACTGCAACGTCCCCGAGGGGCTTGCTTTTGGACAACTTGGTTTCGACACGAGCGGGTCATTACTCTGCTAGATATCCGACCATTGGATAAAATCTTAAAACTCAGTTCACGTTTTCTTTTTTTTGATATGTTTTTTAATCTTCTAGAGACTTCTTCAAATGTATTTGTAAAAGAGAAGGCGGGTCCATGAGTGTCCTGTCCTTCAACAACTTGGAAGGCGACGAGAGGGTGGGAAAGTGACAGCTCTTATCGTACGGACCCCATTCGTCTGACCATCAAACCCAATTAGAAACGTGTCCCTATCTTATAGGGTACAGAGAGATAAAGAGGGAGGCCTGTGGCTTTCTTTCGACAGTCCAGGAAATTTCTCCTTCTTTTTACTGAAAACAAAGTCACCGATTTTTTTTTTTAATATATGGGTTTTAACTTTTAATGAAAAGAGGAAGGACGACGGAGGGAGGCCCATGTCATGTGGAAGGCGCGTTGAGTGGGCCCCCGCAGGGTGGACATTCTCCTGTCCTTATCCTAGTCCTAGTCCTGCTCATGGGATTTATTATGCGGATTTTGGGGTTGGGGCAAGATCTCTTCTGGTCCGAGAAATTTAATGACTTCTTTTATTACAACTTTCGGTTATCCAATATTCAGATATGTTCTTAATTATGTTCTCATCTTACGATCTGTTGAGAGCAAGTTGACGACTTAAGAAAAGGTCGTCGAGTTGAACTGCATTTTGCCATTTATAAGATTACATATACTAAATATGGCATAGTTCCCTTGTATTATATAAACACCAACTCTAATGCACCCTTGAATTAACTAAGTTATGCCTAAACTTATTCATAAATAATGACCTTGTTAAAATGTCAGTTGAAATGTGAACCTTTTTCAAAAAGATCTATAAAGATAGCAAAATAATTTGTACTCAACTCAGCTTGACCTAACTTGATCCGAAGTCAACAAACTTAGCCTAAGTTGACTAGGCTTTAGGTTAGGCTCAAGCTTTTATTTATACAAATTTTTGAACTTTAGGTCCGATTCATGCATGGGCTTAACAGTCTGACCTGTTGGACTTGAACCTTCACTAAAACTAAAATAATGTTGTTTTATCGTTAAACAAAATTATATCATTTACTTAATAATGAAGGACATTTATGACAAGGAGTTCAAAGTGTGACTAGTCAAATTTAATCCTAAAAACTCAATCTTTTAGCAAATTTTTAATTAAGATAAAGACCCAAATACTTTATCTATAAAGTCGTCTTCTCCTCCTTGTCTTTTGGTTCTTAATTCCCATATTGAAAGTGAAAAGAAAAGTTGAAGGAAGGTGATTATAAATAAAGTATTTGAGTCTTTATCTCAATCACACATCTTCCAAAGAGTTGGAGTTTTGGGCTTGACTTGCCTAATTGAGCTTTAGAACATTTAATATATTTTTTAAAATAGTTAAGCTTTTGGGCTTGAGCGGGTTTAAATGGACTTTAGGACATTTGATATTTTTCTAAAAAGATTGGACTTTTAGGCCTAACTCGACCTAATTAGACTTGACTCGATTTGATTGGGCTTTATTCTAATTAAAACATAATTAGGCCTAAAATTAGTCCAAGTTGACTATACTCTTTTAGGCTTTCGACTAAACACAGGCTTTAAAAAAATTTCAAGTTAGACTTAGATTATAGGTGACCCAAGCTTGGCTCAGTCAATTTCCATTCCTAATGATCTATCTAGATGCGATCAACTCCCTAGTTATCATTAAACCTCACATTATCCACCAAAGCACCTACCCATCTATCCTTCTCATGACTATCTATAGCCTCCTAAAGAGTAGTTGGATCCAAGGATGAAAAGAATGGATTAACCAGGCCTAAAGTCAACAGGTTAAGTTTGAGATGTGAGAGTTGGTTCGGGTTAGCCCAATCAAACAAATTGAACCAAATTAAACAAAACGACTTTGTTTTATTCAATAATGTCAAAATGACCTTATTTTAACCTTAGTTAGATCAAATCCTGGACTGCTCAAACTTTGTGTCGAGTTTTGGATATAAAAAATTAGGTTGGGCTAGCCGTAGTTAGATCTCCATTACTAATGGTAAGAACATATAAGACTAATTCTTCCCAACCATATTCACTTAGCTGCTTGATAGTACATGTTGCTTTATTCGTGGTTATATTGTATTAATGCTCTTCTCTTGACATTGTTGTTCTATCTCCTAAACTAAATACTACTTTTTGTTAAATTTGGAACGTCTTATCTATATGTTTGTGTCAATGTATATTGCTCCTCAAACACCAAATCCTTAAAGATTACCCTAAGCTTTTCACAAAGTGCATGAAATTATAAAAAATCAAACTTTCAATGTTTAACCCTTCAGTAAGCTCCCCTTATAAAGTTTTATCATCCCTTGCTCACTAAAATGACCCAGTTGAATATGTTATAATGAAATATTATTTTCTTCTAAATCTACTACTACAGGCTGCAGCTTATTCACCTACAATCATTCTCCTTATCAGTTGTAGATGTTTCTCATCAATCTTAGCCTTATCATCACAATCATCACATGGTTTACCATTTTAATGTTTTATTTATTGATATTAATATCTAATACCATTTTTATGTGAGGTACCTTTTAAGTTCTTCCTCAACTTTAGTATATGTCGAACATTATTTAATATCACAACGACACTATAAAACATCTTGGTCTTGACCTATCCTACTTTAACAATTTGATGAGCTTTATCATCCCATAACTGGATAGTGTCAAAGTTATTTGACGTTTATGTCACAAATCAATCCGTGTTTGGTGTCATATAATGTGAGCATTCTATATCCAGCATCAATAAGTCCTAAATTCGACTATTTAAAATAGAAAGCATGTCTCTATCACTACAATTCAAGCCTTACTCTTCACTATATTAGCAAACTTTAACAAATCACTGGTTTTTCTTTCTTCACTTTTCTCCTTTTTTTTTTATAGTCCCTCCTTATTGTCTAATTTGCTCACATTTATAGCATCAGACTGCCTTTAACTCTTGATTTTTGACCTAGATGTTACTTATGAGAGATTTCAACATATATTGATGCTCCAACTTCTTCCATATGTTTGTAGGCGATACAATATCCATAACTATATAACCTCGTATGCTAGAAATAATTATGTGATTCTAGCTACTAATCCTATAACTCTTACCAATTGAATGCATTTATATCTTTAGGCTTATTTTTTTCATAACCCCTTCAATTGCCTTACAACACTAACGAATCATTCACTCTCCATTACACAGTCAGAATTTCTAATTCTATTAAACTTTCCCACTTTAAACTTTCCAATTAAAGTTATTTTTGGCCTTAACACTACTTTGATATCACTCGTTGAGAAAGTATGTGCACCAAAAATATAAAAGAATGAAAAAATATAAGATTTTGATGAGGTTTGACCAAATTTATGTGCCTACATCCTCGACAGCCCAAGAGCAATAGTTTTCACTATTTAATTGAATCTTTAAAGAAGATTACAGATTTCCTCTCTTATCTTTTTAGGTTTGTAATAAGTATATTCATATGTAAACTCTAACAAGTACAATGTTACATAACTTTCACCTTAACCCATATCCAATATAATTTTTAAAATGCCTCTAACAAGTCCACAATCCTTCCAAAGATTGAAATCTACCAAAAAAGTGCTTCCAAATAAGGAAACTCGTTATGAGCATTGTTATGTTCCAGATTGTATGACTTAATATTTTTGTCTGAACATGTACACAAGCTCTAACATAACTGTATTCTAACTCATATCTTTACCTCAACTTTCTAAAGAAGAGTATAAATTGCCTTATGATCATGTGCCAAATTGCATTTGCCCAAATACTTTTAAAAAACATTTGTGTTCTTTCTGAAACAATCCAAAATTCCATGTCCATATATATAAGCCATACACAATAGTTTCTGAAAGAAAAAAATAAGCTACTAAATTAATATTTGTATCTCTTCACTTAGTTCAATACTGCACTTACAAATTAGTTTGATTTTATCAATTGATCATTCAAATCTACAAGTAAATGTAATCGAATATAGTAAATTTAAACTTGGAGTGTTCCAAATTTTCATTCCATTAAATACTAATTCAATTACTAAGTTTATGTGAAATTAAATTAAACAAAATTTTGTAAAAAGTAACTAAATTACTAAACTAACTAAAGTAAGGTGATAAACTATACTTGGTTAAATTTGTTATAGTATGACTTATGGCACCCCATTAGCCCTCTACATCTTCTCACAAATGCCACAAATTTGATGTATTGAAGCCATGCTTCTTCCAAAGTTAAAATCTTAATTAACAATAACTCATAGTCATTATCTCAACTTTATTGGTGTCTTACTCTATCATCACCAATTCAATGCCCAACTATCAACCTAACTCATGCAAGGAAGAAAAGATAATATGGTTGAAACACAATTTAGGTTCCTTCACAAATAGCTCTTGTGTTGAAATCTTTAAAGAAGTTATTCTTTTAAGGCCTTAGGCTCATCTAGTATTATCTCACCCTAACTTGGCCAAGGTTTCCCTCATCCTTTGGCTAGCCATTAAGGAGTGTCTCAGTACTCAAGACAAGCTATACTTTGGCTCATTTAATAGTCAAGCTTATCTCCTTTTTAACATTCATCTTGAGAACTTGGACTATATATTTTTTAAGAGCAATTTTGTCATGGCCATCTGGTCACTAATGATTCAGCTTTGCAACTTGTAATGTGATACTACTAGTTAGAGACAAATCATAACATAGGCTTGTACCATTAAGCTTAAGTCCAAGGAAGATACAAGTGTTTTTCAAGTTGCCTTCAATTACTTAGTTTATGCAATTTAGAAGGAAAGAAATAATAAAATTTTATCCAATACAGATAATGATTCCCAATCCTTCATAAGGGATATCATATACTATATTAGATAAATGATCTTTTTTTTTAGGATCTCTATATCAAAGATCAACCAAAACATGATAAGGAACTAGTTCATTTAAGATGCAGGATTCTTAGCTTATGTAGAACTTATTTTAGAGCTTTTGCTAAATAGTGGTTGGCTCTTAGATTCTCATCACGTATATTGACTGGTCTTCTTCTTCATTTGTGACTCTAGCATTCCAAGCCTCCTTGTTTGTAAAACCTCCTTATTATTGTTTCCTTAAATCTCTTGCTTAACATTATATTTATATTAATTTCTTTTTTCCATTTTTTAAAAAAATCCAATAAATATAAAAAAGAAATCAATATAAATAAAATGCTAAGGCTTTAGGGTTCAATTATGAGGAATTTCAACTATCAAGGTTCAAATAATAATTTAACTAAGATATCTATGTCCTTTCTCACTGTTATATTGGTATATCCAATTAAACAATTAACACCTATAGATTAATAATTATTCTAATAAAATTTATTTAAAATAGTTAATATTTTACTTATCATAATAGTCTAGCATATCTTTATCATTAAAACAATAGTATTTATTCTCTGAATATTTGGAATACATTTCTCCTTTCAGTAGTTTATTTATTCTCCTAAGATTGATATATGATTGCCAAGCATAAATTCAATAATCAAGCTTAAAGGGAATAAATTTAATCTAAGCTATAACTAATAATGCATATATAGTTGAAAGATCCAACATAATACATCCCTAACCCTAACTAAGGATTTAGTTGCTAAATATAATGTAGTTAAAAAAATGAAATAATCCTCACCTGGGGTCATTTCTCTTAATTTCCAATGTTTTGCCCTACTACCAACGTGATACTTAGTCTTCATGAAGCATCCATCTATAACAATGATTGGTCCTAACTTCTTGCACCCTTTTTCATTGCATTGAAACATACATACATTCTTTTAAACACTAGTTTATTTCCCTTTTTAATCTTTTCGAGTTGTATCTCAATAATGGATCCTAAATTTCTATCTTTTATCTCATTGATATAACTATTCAACTTTACATACTCATTATTTCCTTTACCTTTTCTTTCAATACTTTCCTTTTAGAAAATTTACACATGCTTGATTCAATAGACAAATTGAATTTCTTTATGTATTCTTTAACCATCTTTCTAACTTTGATGTTTAGTTTCTCAAGGATTTTTTTTCCCTTAAACCTCATGTGTATGTTGAAGTTACTAGATGGGACCGATTTATTGGGTTGCACCTATGCTCTAAATTGTATGTTTTAATTTTCAAGGACCTATCATTTATGTCAAATGGTGCATATAATTCAAATGGACAACTAAGAGAGTAATTATACCTACTAGCCAACTATTCATTAATCCACCCCTGTCTAACCACTCTCCTATAGTTACTACCACAGATTCTGCAAGACTTAAATATCATTTCAGGTTTAACAATTTTCTGATTAATGTACTAGGTTTTGAGCATTCAATTTGGAAAGGGATCACCATTAAGGTGTATGGGAAAAAAATATAAATGTTTGAAGAGAATGCTTATGATTAAATAATGCCTCAAGCTACTTCATAGAGAAAATGTTGGAAACACTCATCATCTTGTTACAACTGCAAAAAAAGGCTTTAGCATTGATTCAGGATGAGTTAACTAAAAAACCACATTGCAAGATACTTGAAGCAAAAGAAACACAGGCTTCTCTTTGTGATACAAAGATTAATAGTTGAATGGATGAAAGGTGAAGATAGAGGTTCCACATTTTTTTCACAAATTTGTGATTGTCAGGAAGGCTATAAATAAAATTTCCTGCATATTGGTCAACAACCAAGCATAATAACTTTTAAGAAGCTGAAATAGAAGGATTTTAATTATTTCTCTAGCTATATAAATTCCCTCACCTATGCACACTCCTTAGTTGATATGTTGGAAAAGATTTTATACGATGGTATAACTTCACAAGAAGCTACATTACTCTCTAAATAGGTTACTAGACAAGATTTGATCAAGTTGCTAGATTGATGATTCCTCATGAAACTCGTGGACCTAATGGGTTCAATATGCTCTTCTTAACTCAAACCTTGCCTTTCCTAAAGAAAATGGTACAAGATGTTATCTTAGAATTCTTTGAGAAAAAGAAGTTACTTAAGGACATCAATAAAATTTTCATCACATTAGTTCCAAAGGTGGTGAACAAAAACAATTTGGTGACTTCCAGACCTATAGCATATTGCTATTCACTTTACAAGATTTTTTCTAAAATCCTAGCAGAAAGGTTGAAGCAAGTCCTAATTAATCAAGTGGATAGTGCTCACGGTGCTTATTTACTTGGTAGAGAAATGGGAGACAATATTTACTTATGCAGGAGTTTGTGAAGGGATATTACAAGAAGAATGGTGGGAAAAACTGCATATTGAAAATTGATTTGAAAAGGGCGTATGTCAATGTTGATTGAAATTTTCTTGGCAACATTATGAAAGCACTCAAGTTCCCAGAATGTTTCATTGATTGGATAACCATCTATTTCAACACTCCATCATTCAACATCCTCATCAATAGAGAACATTCTGCCCCTTTCCATTAGCACAAAATGCATTAGAAAAGGTGATCCTTCTTCACATTACCTATTTACTATTGTAATGGAATTTTTTAATATACGTTTGAAAATGATTGTAAAGAGAACCAAACATTTCAAATACCACTCCAAATGTAAGAAATCAATATCACCAACCTAATGATTTAGTCGTACTCACTAGAGTGGATAGAACTTCCCTTGCTACTATTATGAAGGCCATCAAGATATTCTCTAGACTGTCTGGTCTTCAAGTTATCACTAATAAATGCTCCTTTAGTTTTTTAAAAAGTGTTAAGAGTCAAAGGATCACCGTTGAACACATTACTTGTTTCAAAGAAATGTCTTTACCATTCACATATCTTGGAATTCTAATAATTTCTTCCAGATTGAGCTATGGAAGTTTTAGACCTCTAATGTGCAAAATACAAGATAGAATCATAGGATGGAGTATGAAAACTCTCTCTCTAGCTGGCAGAGCCCAATTAATCACGATTGTCTTATCTTCTATTAATATTCACTAGGCTACTCATCTTGTCATTCCAATAGTTGTGATTAAAACAATTGATAAGTTGCTCTAGAGATTGCTTTGGTTTGGAACAAGGGAATGGGACTACAAGGTTAACTTCAAATGTTCCGAAGTATGCAGATCTATGAAGCCTGGTGGTTTAAACATAATTCCCTTGAAAACTTTGAATTCGTGCATGCTCATTAAAAGATTATGGAGACTTATTGATGTTGAAAAATCACTGTGGTGTAAATGGGTTTGTGAATATTATAGTATATGGGAAATTGATTTATCTTCTAGGAATTCCTCTATAACTTTGAAGGAGGTTCTCAAATTAAGAAGAATAATCCGACCTCACACTAGAAAGAAAATTGGAAATGGAGAAAGCACATTATTTTGTCATGATAATTAGATGTAATGTTGTCCTCTTAATAGCGGAGCTGAACTTTAAGATCTAAAAAAACAACATCCCAATCAATCAGAATCTTGCCAAGGCCATAGATTTGAAGAATGAGATAATGCTCAAACTAAGTAATAGCAATATCAGAGGGAGATGGATAGGTTGGTCCTAAATGACAACATGAATGACAGGAATTGGTGGTATCTTAATCCTAAGGGTAATTTTAATAATACAACATGCACAAAACTATTCTAGTAGAATGTTGTGCAAGTCACTTGGCATAAAATGGTTAGTGCAAACATAATCTACCTAGAGCTGCCGTAACTTTATGGAGAGTTGTTTTAGAGAAGCTTCCTACAATTGACAGGTTAAATAGATTTACCTACCTAGCTAACAGGTGTTATCTGTGCAAATGTCAGAGTGAGAGTATTGCTCACTTCTTTTTCAAATGCAAGTACACTTACAGTACATGGAGAACAATTCTTCATAAGTGCAACATCAGCAACCCTCCAGCAAAATGGCGATAAATTGTTACTTGGAATTTGAATTTACAACACATCAAATATACCTTGATTATTGAGTGAGTTCCAATTGTATGGTTTTACTTGCTTGTGTGGTTGTCTAAACAAATTGAGGTTTGATGTC
>JAOSBL010000007.1:832430-848212 GCA_027568915.1 Erythroxylum roraimae
ATTGAACCCTAATTTTAATTACTATAGAAAATGCGAAGATCTTGGATTATTTAGTTTGAGACTTATAGATGATCTCCTTATGTTCTTTAAAGCCAATGAAAGGTTAATATTTACTCTAGTAACTTCCCACCAAATGTTTAAGGAGTTATCTTACCTACATATTAATCTCAAGAAAAGCCAACTAATTTTCTTATTTAATGCCTCAGGAGAAGCATATTATCTATCCAGGATCAAAGGTTACCAATCAGCAAACTCCTATTTACTTATCTCAAAATTCACCTATCCACTAAGAGACTACAATATAGAGATTGCACTCTTCTATTGGAAAAGATTAAAAAAAAAACTAGGATCTTAGTGATATTATCTATGTAGGTAGAGTGATGTTGATTAAATCTATTTTAAACTCCTTACATATGTATTGGATATCCCATGTGTTCCTTTAAAAGGGAGTAACCAAGTTTATAAAAAGATTGATGAGGAAGAAGAGAGGGCGAAACTATAGACAAAGTTAATTAGAAGGAGTTTAGAAAACCAATTATAGAGGTAAGGTTAGGGATAAACTTTATCAGCTTGAGAACAAGGTGCTTATTAGTAAAAGATTGTGGGGATTTCTAGAGAATAAGAGTAACCTTTGGACCAAGTAGATAAAGAATTATTTCTTAAAAGACATTATCCTTTATGAAATTCAAATAGGACTTAAATCCTCTTGGTTTATCTCTTAAAGCTAAGGGATAACATGTCATGATCCTTCAAATGTATAATTAGTAATGGAGAAATAACTTACCTCCTTTATGATCATTAGAGCAAAAGGGGGCCTTTGTCTAACCTATAAGGGACCTGACTGAATAATATTTCTATCAATGCTAAAGTACGAATATGGTTAAGTGGGAATCAATGGCATAAATTTCCATTACAATAATACTTCTAAACTACAACCTCAATCTATATAAGAAATATAATTACATTTGGAACCAATATCCATATGGTAGATTCAATAAAGAGGCATGTAAGCAAACGTTGAGAGAAGGGGTAAAATTGAGGTGGTATAATACGATATAGAATAAGAACTTATTGCCTATGATATCTTTTCTAATCACATTTGTCTTAAACATCCATTTGGGAGATTCACAATATATCACTAGAATGTAACTCCAGGTGCTTTAGAGGCAGGGAGGGCCCACATGAGGAAATTCTAAAAAAGAATATGCAATGGGTTAGAAAGCAGCTCACACTTAACCATGAGGGTAGGAATTATCAACCAAGTATGGCATCTACTTGAAGAACCCATAGTTTAGTACTCATCATATAACTATAAGAGAAAATTTATTAAAAAGAGTTAAGGAAGCACTATTCTTAGCCCTAACACGCAATCATAAAATGAGATAGGGGACATGATTAATAACTAGGAGCTAAAAACCAAAGGTCAATGAATAAAAGTAAAACTAAAATTAGACCAAAACTTAACCATCTAGTCAAATAGGAAAAAGATTCAACTAACATAAAAACCAATAAGCTCGTAACTTTTATCTAGAGGCATCAATAAAATACATTAAGTAGTGAACATATTTTAAACAAAGACAAATAATAACTAGGCTAATAAGGGAAATAAGAAGGATGACTAAACTTGAATAGGACTAAATATAAACGAATGGTAGGAACAAAACATAACATTGGGAAATAAGTAACAAGGTGAAATGCTATAAACATAACTACAAGATAAAGTATACCACTAAAAATATTAAATAAGTAAAATTTCATAAACTGATAGAAATGTAAATAATTACATAAAAATTAACAATCCTAACAAAATAGAGAGATTCAATAATGGAAAAGGGTTACTAATAGAACTTTAAGGAGATAAGGAACTAATATGCAAATCATAATAAAAAATTGAGTCCAAATCTATATGAAGAGGGAAAAAAAAGTGGGTTATGATTATCACATTTTTGGTGGTAGAAGAAATAAATCCCAATCCTTTACAAAAGAAAACTAGGAGTTTATTAATGACACAAACCTAAGAACATCAAATGATAAAGAAATAAAAAGATATGTTTAAAGAAATAGTGCATTAAGGTAATATAGAGATTCCAACTTGATATAAAGAAAATTATAGGAAAAAAAGGACTGAGCTATTAGCCCAACCGTGGAACTTGTAATCCTTTTAGGAAGTCTAAAATAAATTTGAGAAAGGGAATTCTTTTTCTTTTGGGACTTTACTAGTTTTGTGAATTTAGTGACTTTTTGCATACTTTTAACAGAAACTGATGAATAAAAAAGAATAAATACAATGGAGTTATCACATACCTAATTTAAGTAAAGATAGAAAAAAAATCTAATGGAAAGGAGAAAAATCCTAACCATGGAGGAACAAATAACAATTTTCTTAATGACTATAGGGCATAGTAAGATAATTAGAGTCAATGCAAAACACTTTTAACATTTGACCTTAACAATTTCGAAATACTTTCGTAAAGTCTTATATGCAGTTAATAATCTTGCAAAAAAACCCATTACTCCACCATCTTTTGCTAATACACCTCCTGTGATTCAAGATAATTCAAATTTTTTTTCTCCATATTTTCAGGTACATTCATATATTTAATTACTATTTTAATTATTTCCTTATGATTAATAATTATTTTAATTTTTAGGATTGTATATAAGCAATAGATAGTACACATATTGATACATATGTTCTAATCGATGAACAAATACCATACATGGTTAAAAAAATTAATCCAACTCAAAATATTATGTGTTGTTAGTCATTTGACATACGATTTATAAATGTAATGGCTAGATGAGAAGATATTGCAAATGACTCTCGAGTTCTTTTAGAAACAATGACAAATCCAGCTAATCAATTTCCTATGCCTCCACAAGGTACTATATTATTTTAAATAAACAAAGTAATTATGATTCATTTTTAATATCTTTTTGTTAATATTATGTTTTTTTTTGTTAGGTAAGTTTTATTTTGTTGATTCGAGCTACACCATTCCTAGATTACTTTCACCATACCAAGGTGAGAGATATCATTTGCGAGATTATAAAGGAGGAGGAAGACCTTAAGATCCATAGGAATTGTTTAACTACAGACATTCTTCATTTAGAAATGTTATTGAACTATAGGAATTGATTAATAATTATATTAGAATGTATGGACAAATCGATGAATTATTTGACAGTTGTGTTAAAAATGAAGAACAAATTAGAAAAAGTGAAAATGAAGATGCAAGTTCTCAAGTAAAGTATAATATCACTCTAGTACAAGTTCGAGGCATGTCTTGGAAGCGAGATGAAATTACTAGAGAAATGTGAAATGATTATATTATTTCTAATTGATTTATGTTTCTTTTTGTAAATGATAGTACCATTATGTTTTCAAGAATTGTAATATAATGAACATCTTTTATTGATTAGGATGACTTAATATAAATTTCTAATTTATAGAATTTTATTATATAGAATTAATGTATAAATTTTTTAATTATATTTAATTTGCATAAATTTTAATTTTATCTATAATGATAATTAATTAATTTAAAAACATAACGTATTATATTAAAATAATTAACATAAGAGTATAATTACAAAAATAAAAACAATAAGATAAAACTAATCATGTTTTTGTTTTTAGTTTTTTGTTACAAATTTCAGTCAAAAAGGTTTTTGTTTTCAGTTTTTATATTACAAATCTCAACCAAACAGCTTTTTATTTTTTTAATAAAAAACAGAAAAGAAAAACTAAAAACCACAACAAAAAACATAAGTAAAACTAAATAAACCCTAAATAAATTAAAATATCTGAATGGATTAAAAAAAGCATTGGCTGTAAAACACAGAGATTCACTATAAAACCTAAATCAACACATAAAATATGCAAACTGCATAAAATAAATGTGCCCGGTGCAAAACATTCTTACTGGCAACAAAGAGATAATGGCTGAAGGCGACCAGGATAAAGTAGGGAAGAGTTGGCAATGGTAGCAACAAATGTTAAAAGGACTTGGTAAGCGCAGCAGTAGGGATGGCGGCCCGAGCCCAAGCCTGGCCCAACCCGACTCATTGACTGGGCTACTCGTGGCCTGACAGGCCAGCGGTTGTCGAACCATGGCCTGTCTTGGCCCGTCTACATTTTTAAAAAAATGGGCAAAATGACAAAACGACTTCATTTTGCACCTTCTCTTCGTGCCAAGCATTTTTAGCCTATGACCCGGCCAACCCAGGCCAAGATTGCCATCTCTACACAACAGTAGACGATGCACGCACGAGAAGAGGGAGATGGCAACTGATGGAGCATGAGTTTCTGTTATTATTATTATTTTATGATTTTTAAAATTTTTGTTTATTTATTTTTTCTTCCTTATGCGTGTTATTTAGAAATAACTTCTCTATTAATTGGGGTTAAGACTACATACTACTGAACTTTTTCAAATCCGGTATCTTAGCGAGATTTCTAGTAGTTATTTATGTTGTTGTTGTTTAATTTTTACTCGTCGATAACAAATAATAATGAGGATTTAAATAGGCTTTAAATTAGATCAAATTTAAAATATAAAATTTAAAATTAGATTAATTTAAATTAAATTTATTATTAATTTAATTATTTTTGACATCCCAATTTGATATCTCTTTGGACTAAAAGGTTGATCCCCAACCCTAAGGGCCCCAGTCGCAGGCCGACTCAACTCGTGTATGTAAGAGTTTCAAGGAAAATTTCCTCCTCCGAGGCCGAGCTAGCTCTTGAGCTTTGCTTAAGGCAGGCAGGCAAGGTAAATGGAGATAGGGTAGGTCCGGACCTGTCCTGTACCCCTCTTTTTTCACCTGTCCATCTCAACGAACTGCACAGTAACAAAACAGTTGCCAAAAGCGCCCAGCCCTTTCTCTCTCAACCCGTAAAGTTCCTTCTACCTCCCTACTCCTTTACGCCGCTATTCTATTATCCCCCAGCTCCAACATTGCTACGCTTCCTTTCTCTACATTATAAACAGTCCTCTTCGCTTTGAAGCTAAAGCTCTTTCATAGTTTCAAGATTCAATCTTCACGCAAATTCAAGATCATACTCACATTTCTTCAACTGCCCTTTTCATTTTACACCTTTCTCTAACATACCCACCTCAGAATTTTTATACCCATTTCGTTGTGTTTATGAAATTTGAGTCTCTTTTTCCTTTCACCAAATCCTCTCGTTATGGAGTTATCTGCAGTAACCGGCGTTAGATCCAGCTTCAGGCCACCACAGCAGGACCATTCTGGATTCGATTATGTTCCCCAATTTGGCGAAGCTATCCAGCACTTAATTTCTGTTCCACAAGATAACGCTAGCTCTTTTACCGCTCTCCTCGAATTACCCGCCAATCAAGCCATGGAGCTTCTTCACTCTCCCGATTCAACTCTCGCGACCCCACCTGAACACAACGCCTACCCGTCGCACCACTTCAATGCGAAGTTGATGTTCCCGAGTAACAGTGGCTTAATCGAGCGAGCCGCCAAATTCTCAGTCTTCGCCGGCAACGGTTCGCTGGAGACAAGTTCCGTTCCATCCAATTCTAGTGGCAATCTCGAGGAACTTTTGAAGAGCGAGCCGACAGAGACGGAATCCTACCTGAATTCGTCGCCGCAGAAGACGGATAACAAGGCGCTGAATCAGAGGTCGGTAAAGAGGAAGGAGCGAGAAAAGAAGGTGGGGAGATTTAGGGAGCTCAATTTTTATGCTGTTTTTTACTAATCTATTCAAAATTAGTCTCTAAATTGCCAAAATTCGTTGAATTTGTGTAAATTAGGTTAAAGGATCAACAAAGAAGTGCAAAAGCGCAGAAAACGATAGCTCAAAAAATGGGCAGAACCTTCCATACGTTCACGTTAGAGCACGCAGAGGTCAAGCCACAGATAGCCATAGCCTAGCAGAGAGAGTAATGAACTACTAATCTTAAAGAGTTTAATTAATGTGTTGTTAGTTTATAATTACTCTTATTAATGATGATTGTGACATGGGGGGTTTGTTTGGACAAAATGTATAGGCGAGGAGAGAGAAGATCAATGCGAAGATGAAGCTACTTCAAGAGCTGGTCCCAGGTTGCCATAAGGTTAGTAATAGCAACAGTTACGTTTTCTTTCTTTCTTTTTCTGTTTGGAAGTGATAATGATTGGGTAATGAGGGCTTAATTAATCATTATATATCATGTTATGTCTATAGAAAGTGTGATTATATATTTGGATTATGTGCATTTAATTAATGAGTTTGTCATTGTCACCTTTTAAGCAAAAGTTGGTCTTTTGCTTTTGTACCAAGAAAAGTGCCTGGTGGGGCGACAACTTGGCATCCTTGTAATTTCAGCAGCCTAGTGGTGCCATTCTTTTCTTGTATATGTAAGATAGGAGTTTGTTAGGGGGGCATTTTTGAGTTTGGCCTTGTTATGTTTAGTCGTAGAGTAAATTGATCTGTTTTGTCATTCACTCTTTCTTTTAAACCTGATTGCCGCGGCTTCAAGTTTTGGACTTGAGTAAGAAAAAATTGAAGTTGCTTGCAAAACCTGCTTAGCACCCTGCCAAGTTCATTTGTTGTTTTCGAACAGTGTAACTATTGTAAAAGTTGATTTTGGAAGATTGCAAACTTGATATTCACAGAGTCCAGTCTTTGTTGGAGAAGACGTCATTACCCATGGGCTAGACATTGAATTTTATTGTGTAGAAAATGCTTGGCTGGAATGCCTTGAAGCACGTATTATTCTCTGGCTTTGTTAGATTGAAATTTGGTCCCAGGATCATGGACAAAGGAAATTTTGATCATTATTAATAGGACTAACTTATCTTTTTAAGTTCAGTGTTCATATAGTGGATGATGAATAGACGATGAACAGATGATGAAATAAAAGACTTCTTCCAATACGGTTTGGTTGAACTGAAAAGGGACATGTGATAGTCACTGAATTGATGACTGTAGTGTTTTTTGAGACATTAAACCAGTTAGCCATGTGGCTTCACCATGTATATTTTTCACCCAGTGATGGTGAGCAATTATGACTAATGTTGCAGTCACTGAATTGATGACTGTAGTTTTTTTTGAGACATTAAACCAGTTAGCCATGTGGCTTCACCATGTATACTTTTCACCCTGTGATGGTGAGCAACTATGACTAATGTTGCTCGTGTTTGGATCACCTATTTTATTTCCATTGAGTGACGTATCCAAGACTAGTGAGTAGTTTTTCTTATTTAGGGCTGTGGAATATGGATCTACGTTTCCAGAAAGGTAGAGATTTAATTTCTCACACACATCATGACCTATTTGTATCAGATTCCTACACACATTCCTTGCAGATTATGAATGTCTATTTTTTTTTTAATGTTTTTGAAATTCTCTTTACATGCAACGACTTCTTAGCTTCATCTTTTGTTTGATTTTACTTGGTCTAATAAGGTTGATAAATTCCTGCTCACTTTTATATTTTATTCACACCATAAGTTTTTATTGATTATGTTTTCTACATTAGTTTATGTTTCTGTATTATATGGTTGTTTTGGAAACAATCTCTGTACTATTTAGGAGTAAGGTTGTGTATTATTAGACCTTCTTGGATCCCGTGTGTCAACGAGATTTCTATTGAGTATTATTGTTGTTGTATTATATGGCTGTTGAAGGGGATATTATCTTGTTATGCAGATTACAGGCACAGCATTGGTACTTGATGAAATAATCAATCACGTGCAGTCTCTTCAACGGAAAGTAGAGGTCTTATTTTCTTATTTTGTTACTAATTTTACCTTTTTAGACTAGATAATAGATGTTTAAACTTGAGCACGGTTCAGTCTAACTTTCACGCAGGCAACCTGTTTCTTTTCGTTCTTTTTTTTTTTTTCCGGAGGCTGGGATCAGTTGTCTAATCTTCTCTCATTTTGTTTTCTACTGCCTTTTTTCTGTAACAATTTCTATGAAGCAAAGCAGCAAAATTGTTTAGTCCTTTTTTTTTTTGTGAGCCATATGAGTTGTCATCTTATTCGTCAAAAATTTCTTTGGTTTCAGCTATTATCAATGAGACTTGCAGAAGTCAACCCAAGAATTGATTTCAATCTCGACTCCATATTAGCTGCGGAAGTGAGTTATTGTTCTTACTATACTTAATTGTTAACAAAGTTTGTTATATCGTAAATGCCAATGTGAGAACAGAGTAAGGGTTTGAACCTTGTATAGCTGCTCCTCAGTAAAGCTAGTTTTGAGAAATCCTTAATGACTCAAATCTTGAAACATAGTTCATTGTTTTTAGAGGATAAGCTTTTGCTGGTTAATATCTTTTTATCTCCTGGCATTTACTTAACCATTCAGTAAAATGCTTTTTATGGAAATAAAGCAACTAAATTTCTTGTACTATTCTACTGGAATGGTTATTCACCGTTTCACCATCTTTCTAATTGAACTGCACGATGCCAAGTCTCTGTTGTGCAGATTTTAACTGTGCCTGTGCCTCCTACAATTGCAATCATTAAATTGTCCTAAGATTTCATTATTCTGGCATGCATATCAAACGCCTGGTAATTATAAGGGGCCCTGAAAATTAAACTTTTGTCATTTTGTTAAATGGGAGTTGAATATTCTCTCAGTACAGAATTTATTCACAGAGAGAGAGAGAGAGAGTTGGGAATATGGCATTGAAATACCACAAAAAGTTAGGTATTCTGATTGTTGCGATTGTAAATGCTTTGAACCATTCCTTTGAATTTGCAGAGTGGATCACCAATTGAGAGTAACTTTCCCGGCATGATTTTGCCTATGATGTGGTCAGAAGTTCAAGTCAACGAGAACAGACAGCAGCATCAACAAGAATGGCACGTTGATGTGCTCCACCACCCAGTTTGGGGAAGAGAAGAAGATGGTCATAACTTTGTTAATCCAGAGAACTCCCTTTTAAGCTATGATTCCTCAGCTAATTCAGGTAGACCACACTACTTCCTTTAATTTCTCCATGCAAGAAGTATGCTCAAACTGTAAAATTATATTCTTGTATTCCTGATTATTTGTTAAGAACCAAAAATGAATAGTGGTGTACAATATTATTTGAAATTTATATATGGTGCATCTTGACACTGGAAATTAGGATTGCCCTGCAGAATTCTTTCAATCTTAAATAAAAAATAGGTATGAACCTTTTGTGGTCATCCGGTGAATTTGAGCATATAAGTTTCAAGCTACAGTTGTGTTTTGAAGCTATTGCATTTTAAATGTATTTTATTGCAACAATGGTATTAAGTGGACAGAAACAGTCCAAGAAAATTTGATTATTAGCTTCTTTTAGAAATTATGGAATTCTTTCCTATCGCAATGAAATTTTCGGGTTGTTTATAAGATGTAAAGATTACTACAAATATATCTGAAGATGAATAAGTTGAGATGACAAGACTAACGTTGAGATTGTTATTGTGGCACAGCATCTTTGCACTTGAATCAATTGGAAATGGAGCTGTGAAAGAAGGCAGGGATGCAGCTACTATAGAATTGTAGCTAGTAATGTAGGTATATACCAATTATTAGTAATTAGCAGGAAGCACAACAAGAAGGTGAGGCCTGAAAATTCATATGGGTTTTTCCTATCATTAGGCTTATTATTAATTAAAGATGAGTTGGAAACCAGATTTCTCTGAATTGAAGACGAGAATTCTCATTCTTACATCGTGTCAATATAGTTAATATAGTATTATGAATATATATGATGTCATGTATACTAACTTGTGAGAGGTATTGAATCCATCCACAACCTTTTACGTATATATATAGATAGATATAGGTATGAGATTGATTGATTGATTGATTATGAATGATCAATTTTATTGTTGGATTTTCTGTTTGAAATGGAACAAGCAATTTTCTCCTGCAATAATGTGTTTTTCCAATGATGCATCTCATCATCCTCTTCTGTAAACTCAAGTATACCAGAATCTTCAGGAGGGAAAAACTAAGACAAGCAGTTGTTGTGATTCCTATTACCTATTAGTAATTTATGTTTGCACCTTGGCTTTTCAATGATAAGAAACCACTGGTTTTGAAGAGATGGACGCTGGGAATTAAACTAGATCCTTCCAGCTTTGGGTGAAATTTTCTAGTTTGGTTTGCAATTTTGGTCACAGAAAATGCTTAGCATGATTGAAAGGCCTTATCATGCTGACAAATTAACTACAAACAAAATTGGGTGAAGCAAAACGTTCTAATGAGCTAAGAGAGGGCAATGAGTGAGAAGCACCAAGTACGTCAATTGGCCCAAGACGCTGGGAAGTGTTCCTCCAGCTAATCCTATTGAGATTGCTACCATTAAGATACAGGAGACACGGAATTGGCAAGTTGAGAGATGACGGCGATCCAATCTGAATGGTAACTAATCAGAGGCTTAGAAGTCCAGGGTTATAGGAGCTTGGAATATTACGGGGTTAAACACAAGATGCGAATAAAAACAAAACATTGGGCCTAAAGTAATGTTGATGTCTAACTGCTTCTTTCGATTGTATTTAACTTGTGATATGTAATGATTCCATTTACTTTAGCTCAAGTAAAACTCCTCCTTTCTTTTTGCCTTTAGGGGGCCCATCCCATCCCTTCCCTTCCCCTAATTGTAATTGAGTTGATTAACTCGCGCCGCGCGGCACCTAGTAATATTTGGTACCCACCATGCTCCGCCAGCGCCTGCTATCGTCCCTCCGAACCCGAGGCGGTGCCGCCGCTCGACCCGGCCGCTGGTCCACCCCAGGTCACGAGGAGCGTCCTAAGGGATACCTCTTCAACATCACTCCTCCTTCATCTGGTCAGTCTCGTAAGTGGGAGGATTGGGAGCTTCCTTGCTACATTACCAGCTTCCTTACCATCGTTATTTTGGGTGTTGGTCTCAATGCCAAGCCTGATCTCACCATCGAGACCTGGGCTCACCAGAAAGCCCTTGAACGCCTTGAACGTGAGAAGTTGGATACACTCTCCGGTAGTACGGACTCCGAGTGATCTGATCTGAGCTGAGCCAACCTTTCTCTGTTTTCGGATGGATATCCTTTTTAGGTTCTTTTTCTCACTTCCTTTGTTGATAGTGTGTAGTTGTTTGAATAAGAAAATTTGGCTGATGTTGAAACTTACCTGTTAATTTGGATATTTTTCTATCGTTATAATGAGTTATAACAATATTTGGTTCCTAATCAATGATACCTTGCGGTGTCTTTGATACTGAGTTTAGATGTTTGTTAGGTCTTTTGTTTTGAACACTTGATGGACTTTCATACGACTTTGTGAAAACATCAGACTGATTCTAGATACAAATTTCTGTAATTTGCTATTCCTTACTCATATTATTAACTTTTTTATTTTCTGGGCGTGTCCATTTTCTTTGGGCCTATGTCATGTGATGTGAATTTGAATCCTACCAATTTAAGCTTTTATGATGTTGGTATCCACATAGTTCTGGAAATTCTTATCATATGAGATTTCATGAAAGCTTAATGCTTACACATGGGATTGGTGTTAGTTTCTAAGCATCTTTTCTTTTCTTTTTTTTTTAAAATGCTCTCTAGATAGGATATCTTTTGTGGTGGTTACACAAGCAGCTGCTTCTATACTATGCTCTATTTGCTTAAAAAGATTTCAAATGTTGATTTTGGAAAAGGGTAGCATTGAAACATGATAGATGCTCTATGGGATGATTAGAAAGGTAAGGTGCCTGCAGATAGTTGAAATTATAGTTCCAAAAGTAAATTTTGCTTCCACTGGCAAGTAATTTCTGGAATGCCCTTCAGAAAGTTGGACTACAAATATCTCTTTTCTGTTTTTGGGTCCTTTGGAGGAAGGGTATTACCAGGCTTGAATCTGTGTTACTTCTATGGTGGAGGAATTGACTACCAGTTTTTCTGATAATATGTATAGGAATCTGTCACTAACTACTGTGCAGTGGAGTTACAGAATGGACCCTGGCATTTACTTGTTCATATAAGAGGTTGATGGCCTTTATGGCAAATTCTGCTTTACCAGATGATGCCTATGTAGGTGGGTAGAAGTATTATTGGTAGTGGTATAGAATCGGGCATCCTTTTGATTTCTATTTCCTATGTTGTGATTTGACTACATTTATCAGCCAATAACAGTTCCAGTAACCTCTAAATACCATTTTCTATAGAGCTACAAATCTTTGTCTTATATAATCAAGTCAATTTCAATATTAAGGATTCCATTGAATAGACACTTTAACCATGCATAAACTTTGCTGGAGATATTATGCTGAACTTTGTAGACAGGCAAGTTTGCTTGGGGAACACTGACACTTGAGCTTCTTTGCACCATCATCGTGAGGCTATCAGAAGTTTGTTTTGTACTGTATGCGTAGTCGAGCTAATTGTAGGTCCTAGTGTGACATGACATTGAGGTAGCTTTTTTCTGGAGTTTAACTCAAGTTCGTCATTTTGCTGGAAGTCTTTCATATTGAGCAGAGTGAACATTGAGATAGGTCTCAATTCATTATGGCTATGGATTTCAATCTTGGCTATGTTACCCCCGTTGGTATTAGAAAAATGAGCTTCAAATAAGGTCCTAGTGCTACATTCAGTTTTAGTCCTAAGGTCTTCTAAAGTGCAATCCCTAATGTCACCTAAGTTATGCTATTAAACCCCTACCATTTTCTAAAATATAGTCCATGCAATAAAGTCGCAATTATCTGTTACTTAAATTACGGTGTGGATTTAATTGCATTATTCAAGTGATGTAAAGGCTTGATTACATCCCTATGAAATGGTAAGAGTTGAATTATGTGATTCAAATAACGGGGATTTAAATACAATGCATTAGGGGACAAATTGAATGATATTCTAAACATCAGTAAATCACAAATTTTATACAACAGTACTTAGACTTTGTGAACACTTTAGATAAAAGGCTGTTCCAAGTTTCCTTACGTTTGCAACTTGTCTGCATTCCTTATTCATGAAGCAGACCTTGTAAGCTGTTGTAATTCTTGGATTGCATTCATTGATGCTTGTGGTAATCCCGCATTTCACAGCAACTGGTACACTGAAATCGCAATTCCCTGGCCATACTTTGCTTCTTGGTGTAGGATAAGACACGTTTTAGATAATTATGGTATTGTGGTACAAGGTTTCCCCTCCACCCCTCAAATTGTTATCTGGGTGGGTTTAGATTGTGGGAAAGGAGGGAGTTACCCATATTGTTTATCGGCGGAACATATACTCGAGGGCCCAAATTTTCAAACTGTCGGATGCATGTTGCATTGCATCCTATGTTGCATTATACTGAAAACCGTCAACATATCCAAATCGTTGAGACACGTTCGTTTATGAGCCATTTTAATGCATTGTATTACATTTTTGTTTTAAGGTTTTTCGTTATTCGTAGCGCGAATCTTTTGACGAACCGAGATGAGCTGAAGTGGATTAAGCTTGCAATCACGCATTCTGTCTTCTTGTGCAATCTTTTGTATAAAACTAATGCCTTCTTAATCTGAATTCTGTAAACATCCATTGGTTGATGATGAACAAGCAACGCACCTAGCAGGGAAACGGGAAATACACAATTACATGTTAGAGTTGGCAGACTCTAATAGTTACACCAAGTATTCTGTAAGCCTTTTTCTTGTGGATTTTGTATTGGGATAGAGTAGTTTACTTTCTAAATCAATAATTTGGTTTGCATACAACTAACATTTCTTTTGGAAGAATTCTGTTTTCGTCCTTCGATCTAGCAAGTCTCTAGGAAAATGCTGACATATGCTCCCAATCACCAATTTTAGGTGTATCCATTTATCTAGTTCTTGCGGAAATAACTAGAGTAGACATTTTTTGAAAAGGCATGATTCCTCACTAGATCAAATTTCTCCTCTAGACTCGTAAACTTGGAATTCATCATGTTCATAAACTTGTCCATCTTTGAATCCCATGAACTAGAGTTGTCTTGCTTTCAGTGAGCCTTAGGTTCTCATGTTATCATTTGCATTGTTAATTCCTCTGTTTAAAAAATTAGATCAGAAATTGAACCGATCAAAGGAAAAGTTTAAGGTTTAAAGGTTCAACCGTATTAAACAAGTATATAATAAATAAATAATAAAAGCTATAACAGTAATTAAAAATAAAATGATTTGTGATATAAGTTTGACAACTCAATTAAACAAGCTTAAAAATCAAATGAATTTTATGACCTTTTTATTCAATAAGTTACGTGATTGCCTCAGAAGACTAGTAAACTAAACTCAATATGTAGGAACCATATTAAAATAAATAGTTAAAACATCACACCTAAAACCTTGTTTTCATGTGGCAATTCCCAAGCTCACATTAAACCCGTTAGGTTCATGGAAATATAATAAGCAATTTCAGATGATAGAACGGTGGGTGATACCTTGGCTAAAGGGAAAACCTATTGCGTTACAATTATAACGTAATGTCTTAGATGGAATAATCTTAAAGATTATGTCAAACACGAAGACCAAAGCCATATTACATTAATTATCACCTAATTTACTAGAGGTTTTCCCAGAAGCTTTTCTTCAGGAAAAAAAAAAACTCTCAGAAGCTTTTGAGTTACTCTAAAAATCTGTGTCAGCTCAACAAAATTGTTATGGCAGACATTTAAGCTTGCAAAGGTAGAGAAACAACCTGCCCAATTGCCCTTGCTTCCATTACCTATATCTTGACCCATACACCATTCATCCTCATCGGGGTATTCTTCATCCCAAACTCTAATTCTTTCCCCTGATTTTTTGCCAAAATCTAAATACTACACTTCAAACCCTAAAGCTTGTCGTCGATGATTTGAAAGTACTTCTTCCGGAAAGCTTCCAGAAATTTTCTCCATGTCAAAACCGGCGGAATGTCCTGACTGTGGGGTACTGACTTCCACTAGTGGAGTGCATCTCCCTGCAGCAAGCTGGCTGCATAATCCAGCTTCTCTTCGTCAGTACACTTCATCTGAATCAGGACCCTCTCGGTCCTCTTCAGCCATGCTTCTGCCTCTTCGGGGTTTGTGGTCCCATTGAAGTCAACAACCCCATACTTGCGGAGCTTATCATACTGCCCGCTTCTCTCCACTGGAGCTGGCATCGGCACTTGAGACCCTTGGCCCATGGCATAAGTGAAAGCCTGGACAAAGGTTTGAAAGAACTGGGGATCCAGAGGGTTCACTTGAGGCATAGGAGGAGACGGTGGAGGCACCTCATGTTGCACACTAGGTGCCTCAGAATCAAAAGCAGGGCGTGTCCCTGCATCTTGCGGGACATACGATTCATCCGTACTTCCCCGATGAGAGCTAGATCGAGCTAGAGCTCCTCGAGTCCTTTTTCGAGGCGGCATTTCACTCCTTCAATTTAAAAATCATTGAAAATCTTTAGTTCATGCAAAACAATTTCAAATCATGTAAAACAATTTAAAACAATGCAAGTTTTTCATTCAAAACAAATAATGCATGTTCACCTCATACTTGAAAACTACCCACCTAGTTGCCTAGGAGATCACTAAACCTAGCGGCTCTGATACCACAACTGTTGGATCCCGTTTCAGAACCTAACTCTTGAACCATAAAACATGAGTTCTTGCTCTGATACCACAACTGTTGGACCTCGTTTCCGGAGCCCAACATTCGGAGTCAGAAACTTTGAGCTTATACTCCTGAAGGTTCATTTGCTATCATTCCACAATGGTGGTGAGCGCACACTAATCAATCACCAAAATCACAACTTAACTTCTTCATAGAAATTGTAGCTCTAAGCCTCTAGTTTGTTTTGAAACAAAAATCACCTCAAATGGAGCTCTACAAC
>JAOSBL010000007.1:859841-869960 GCA_027568915.1 Erythroxylum roraimae
CATATATGCTAATAAGATGCATGAGCTAGACCAATGCATTTCCTTTGTCTCTCATTGAGCTCACATGTACAAGATCGAGTCCTAACCCTTTCTTTGGGGACAGGATGTTACAAAAATAATATGGTGTTGTAACAATTCTTGAATGGATGGTTTGGAATTTTGTACCTTCTTCTTCCGAGAAGATAAAAAAAGGCACTCTAAAATCCTTAGCCCTGTCACGTGCACCATCACCCAATACTTTTGTTTTTCCTTTCGATGTTGAGCGATTTGCAATTTGCTTAATTCTTGGAGCCATGATTGAATATACATAACCTGCAAAAACAATCAATAAACACAAAATAACACCAAAAAATGTGAGAGAAAAGTGTAGAGAAATCTTATAGAACCCACTCAAAAGATGTAGGCTTACATTTGTGCTAAAAAACTAGCTCAGATTGAGAAAAAAGTCAAAGTCCTTAATGGCAAGAGAACGAGAAGTATTAACTAGGATGTTATAGAGGAAAATCTATAATAACGTTAACTTAAGAGAACCTTTATCAATAACATAGAGATACTAGATTGATTGAAAAGGAGAAGATCATAGTTATTGATTGTTAAAAAGCTACAATGATCTATAACTTCCTTCTGAAAGCAAAAAGCTCAGGTTCATTGGTTAATGGAGGGAGATAAGAACATAAGATTTTTCCATAATTCAATGAAAGAAAGGACAAATATTAATAGGACCAGCTCATTCACTAGGCTAGATGGTAAAGTAATTACTTTTTAAGAGATCCTTAAGGAAGAAGTCTTTTTTTTTTCAAAAGATCATTCGGTATATTAATTAGCAATAGTTAAATGAGTGCACTTGCTGAGCTCCTTTATCAACATCTAATTTAAAGATAAGGAGATACACTTCTTTAACGGCCTTTTCTCTCTATAAGATATTGAACGACTGGTGTTTGATTTAAGTGCCACCAAGGCTCCAAGATCTGATGGACTTTGTGGGTGCTTCTTTTAAAAAGCTTGGTTTCTAATTAAAGATATGGTTACTGGAGCAATTTCATAATTCTTTAATAAAGGTAAACTTTTAAAAGAGATCAATAAGACCATTATTTGCTTAATTCCCAAAACTCGTAACCATGGTCTCTTAAAAAGTGTAGACCTATCTTATATTTTAACTTCATTAATAAAACCATATAAAAATTATTGGCTATGAGATTGAGGAAAGTGATGAGGCTCTTAATAAATGATAACCAAGGAGCTTTCCTAGAAGAGAGACAAATTGGAGACAATATGCCAATAGCTTAAAATTATTCAAGGGATACATTATGAATAATTCCTTAAAGAATTATGTAATAAAGATGGAATTTCACAAAGCTTTTGATACAATTAGCTAGGACTTCATCAAACAACTCTTTGAAATATTCAGATTTCTTAGAGAATTCAGTACCTACGTGAATACTTGCTTAACATCTACATGCTTTTATGTTCTAATTAATAGGGAACCAACTAACTTTTTTAAAGAAGGTAGAGAATTAAGACAAGGGGACCTAATGTCCTTTATTTGTTCACTTTTTATATGGATGCATTGACAAGACTAATTAAGCATAATATCTCTTTAGACTCAAGCATCCAATTCCACAGCATAGGCAAGAAACTATGTTTATTTAGCCTATCATTTACTGATGATTTACCCCTTTTTACTAGAGCATATTATAGATTAGTAATAACCTTAATGAACTCCTTACACATTTATAAAGAACTTTCAGGGCTAGCTATTAATCATAATAAGCATCACATGATTACCTCAACCAATGCTTCCCACCTTACTGAATGGCTTTCAAGAATATCAAGTATACAAGCTAAAGACTGATGCTTCACCTATCTTAGCCTTTAATTATCAAGTAAAAGACTCCTTTTAGATAATGTCTTCTCTTAGTTAAGAAAATATAGAAAAGAATATGGAATTAGTGCAACATGGATCTTTCCTATACAGGTAGACTATAACTGATCAATTCAGTTCCAAATTCACTTCACATTTATTTGTCTAGTTATACTTTCCTTTCTAAAAGTTTAACTAAGCAATAGAAAGGCTAATGAGAGACTTCTTATAGGGTGCTAGACATAATGGAGAAACCAATGCTAAGGTTAGATGGAGTGAAGTTTGTAGACTAATTAAAGAGGGTGGGTTGGGAATCACACAAATTAGGTTATGCAATGAGGTGTTTATAAGGAAAAGGTTATATAATTTATTGGAGAACAAGATAGATTAGGTGTATATATATATTTTTTCTAAGAGATAAAATTTGATGGGAAGTAAAGGAAAAACCTTCATTTTCTTAGTTCTTGATGCAATTATTGAAGCTTATATGAAGTATAGTTAGAGAAATCAGACGTATAACTGGTAATGGTGAAAGGGCTTTCTTATACAATGATAATTTGGTCCTCTAGTTTAGACTCAACTGATGCCTTATATTTAAAACAAGTTCTTTGTTAACAATAAGTTAAAGGCTTGGATTAGATATAACTAATAGACTGACTTCTTAGTCGAAAACCATCTTTGGCTTGGTCACTCTTTAAGTCAACTAAAAAACAATCAATATAATGACTTGTTGAGGAATAAAGGAGATGTAAAGGCATATAATAAGGTCCTGTGAAAGACAACCTTAATCCCTAAAGTGTCCTTTCTATTGTGGTTAATTGATAAAGAGAAATTGGAAATAATGGAAAAGTTGAGGTACTATTGATTGCAAAACCAATTCACTAGTTTTACGCTCAAAATTGCAAGTATACAGGGTGTAACTTGTAGTAAAGAACAGATATCGATCCCTCAGAGATTGTGTGTAGACACTACTTAATTTAAGCTACTTTGTTTGAAAACTAACTTTAATAAAAATAAACTGAAAAGTTAAACTAAATCAAGCAACTAACAATGAACACATGATAAAGCAAAAGTGCATAAACTTAGAATTCAAGATTTAACAATTAGAGATCACTTTTTTCCTATCTTATCTCCCTCATACCTTGTTAATTGAATTGTGCCTCACCTAAGATGTCATAATGTATTAACTACCCTCTCTCAAGGTGTAATTAATTGTCCCTAGCCAAATTAAATGGAAATGATTAAGCAATCTCTCAATCTACAAAATCAGTCTACCAATTCAACTAGTTATGAAATTATCTTATGGGTAATAAGCTAACTAGCCAAGATCTCTCTCTAACTAATTAATTAACTTGATGAATGTAGGTCTATAGAGCGTCAATTTTCATTGTACAGCCCTACACAATTTACCCAACTCAATTTCTCAATATATTGCAAGGTATAGGCTCATCATTTATCTAAAGCATCATTCATTCAAATCAACAAAGTAGGAGTTCAATAAGTAGTTCAAAAGTAATCTCTACAAATTACTCAGTCACTCATAATGTCATTAACATCCCCAATAACGAAACAATCCATAATAAAGATGCTAGAAGAGAAAAACGAAATAAGAACTAGATTAAGAAAGCTCTTCCTCTTCTTTGCCCAAATCTGGAAAATCTAGAGTTGGTGTGGTCTTTGCCCAATTTGGAATGAAAATCTTGATTCTCTGCCTCTCTTTAGGCTTTAAATATGTTTTTTTAGCTTAAGGAGGCAAGTTCTCATGACCTCCCTTCGGCCTTAGGGATTTTTTGCCCTTATATAGTCACAAGAACCTAAGAATAAGTGAAACTCGGGTATCTCTTTCGGTTAGGGATCCCACAATAATAGGAATTAGCTTGAATCCCACGATCGTGGGTTCTTGTCTTATAATTCCTCCACTTCTCTTCTCCTCTCTTGGTCCCTAGCTCAATCATAAAGGTAGCCACCTTCCATTCCTACATCAAAATGATCAATTTTTACCCTAAATTAACATCAAACATAAAAAAACAACCATAAAAATCAAAATAAACAAAAACATATAAAATAAGTCCTAAAACACAACAATAATAACCTATTTTGCAAGAAACACATGCCAAATACTTAGAAAAACACACAATGCACAACTATCAACTTCCCCACACTTAAATCTTTGTTTGTCCTCAAGCAAAATCAAACACAACCAATCAATTCCACCACTTCATTTTCACAAAGACCAAAACATGGAATCCTTCAAAGTTTGGCCAACTCAAATGTCGATCTACTACACATATTACGACTAGTTTTCATTAGTGTACGTAAGCAAACTCAACTTATGGCACCATCACTCAAAGATAAGTATTAACACAAAATGAATCTTCCTCACAGTTTCACTCATTTCTCTCAAGTTTTTGATGGTTAGTGTTTCGCTTAAGCTTCCTATAGGAAACTACACTACTATAGGCTTGCTAATACACCAATTCTCCTCTACAATGATTACATGCATAAATAGATCAAAAGGACTTGCTTTGGGTTGTAATGTGGTAAAGGTTAAGGTGGGTCAAACGAGGTAAAGGGTTTAACACAAGCATTCATAAAGTAATAAGTGAACAAAGGGATAACAAAACATATTTCTAAAATACATAAATGTAAATATACTACTACTCCGCACTTATTTATGCTACTAAAATGTTCTTCCTTTTTTTTTCATACAATTGAAGAAACGATGAACAAAATAGCAACTAAATGTAATGTGATCCAAGAGTAGAAGTATCACTAAACTCATCTTGGAAAAAATGTAGCAAAAATCCCAAACTAATGCATCACTTAATACTCTACTAAGCTTGTGAATGGGTAGGCTAATAAGGTTTCGGGTTTTAAAATGTGGGGTGTTTTCAAGAAGTAAAAGGGTTAAGGCTCAACAAGGGTAGCAAGCGATAATAAAAGGTAGGTCATTTAAGCTAAAGGTTAACACAAAAAGGGCCTTAATCATCTCTATTAAGCATGCATCCAGTAGACTCAAACCGATTCAAAGCAAGTTCTGAAGGTAATAACCTAAGGAAGCATCACACAAACAAAGAAATAAAATGACTATAGATGGAGTCATATAGGCTCAATCCTCATATTGTCTCAAATGAAAATTCATTATGCATCTCTACACTACCTCATTGCTCAAGTGTCAAATTCTAAGTAAGTTTATGCAACCAACTACGTTTCATCACTCAACATGGTTCACTCTTTACTCAAGTAGCCTAATCCAAGTTCAAGCATGCAATCAATCTCATTCCAACTAGCATGACATAATCTCATTGCAAAGCAAATCAAAATGATTCAAGTGTGGTTCTGTTGCTAACACAAAACAACAACCTAACATGCCTAAAACATGCATCCTAATTAACAAAATGCAAACAGTGACTAAAACAAAATAAAACAATGCAATTGTTACCTCCTCACACTTGGACAACACATTGTCCTCAATGTGACAAGGCAACCACAAAAGGAAACTAAAACACAAAACACAACATTAAATAAACAAGCAAGTAAAACCACTAACAAGGTAAAAAAAACAACGTAAAAAGTAAAGGGTAAGAAAGCTCACAGAGATTGTGGTGGCGAAGGCGTAGAGGAAGGGACTTCAATGTTCTTCATCTGGATGAACTTGAGGAATTTCTTTTTGATATACGGCTGCTCCTTATGCACTTGATCTCACAAATGCTTAGATACAACTCTAGAACTCCTTTCTTGAGCATACAATGCAATAAGGACTTATATCATGCTCACACATATATGAATGTAGTGAGGCTCTTTTAAAAGCTTCTTAAGACTCTCTTTAACACCAAAGGCACTTCTCACAAATGACATATTTATACTTATAACCTTTATTGCTACGTGTTAGGAACAAAAAACTAGTCATTACAAACTTATCATTATATTGTTAGAAGTAAAAACTAAACCTTGCAAGCTAGCTATTAAGAAACAAAAAACTAACTGTTAAGATTAAAAAAAAACTTTGAAGTTTTTAAAGAGTAATCAAAACCATTTGAAAATTTTGAGATAAACACATTCAAATGAGTTTGTCTCCTAAAAATGTATTGATGGTCAAGAACTTTTTTTTTCTCTAAAACTTAGCAATAAAATTCTTCATAAGTATGAAATATTTATACATTAAGTACACAATATGTAAGGTCAATGTAATGTTGAGTTCCACAAATATTCAGATGACCAAGATAAGGGTTACAAAGATTTTGCTTTAATTAGTTACGTATAAAATAATTTCAATCTTCTTTGATTTTGGTACAATTGAATTTTTTTTATGAGTCTATTTCGAATTAAATTTGTACTTAAAATTTATTCACTTTGTTTATCGTTTAGTCGCTTAATTGATTCTTTTATCTTTGCGTTAAATTTAATCAATTACATTATTTGATTATGTTATAATGAAGTTACTATTATCACAAAATTAAATTTGTTAATGACAATACATTTAATACTATTATCTAAATTATAAGCTAAGATTTTACTTGTTTTAACATTGAAAATAATGTTTAGTGTGACAATGTGATATATAATTTAATGAGGCAAATTTATTGTTTTAAACTATAAGAGGTAAGAAAACACATATTTTGAAGTCTTTAACATTTTATTTTTTCTTATTATATTATATAGTAAATGGTGAAACAAAGAAGAGGTAGTTAAGTGTCAAACCTTTTCTTTTTATAGTATTATACAGGAAAGTGTGAAAACAGAGGCGGTTACTGGTTAGAAAATGAAAGGGGTGAAGAAGTAATTTTGCATGAACGAGCGTTTGGGCGCCTATGGGAGAAAATTTGAAAAATTAAGCAATGTGTGTAACGATCGAACAATTATAAGGCCGCCCATATCATGGCTTTGAAGACTTGCCACTATTCGCTTCTCTCTCAACTCTCTGTTCTTCTTCTCCTTTGCAGATAAAGTAAAGTAATAGTTTGCAACAGCTATAATGCCGGAATCCAGAGACAGACTATCGAGGCCTGTTGACATTGCTGCTCTTTTTGCCAGTCGCCGCTCTGGGTCTTCGGGGATTTACCACGACCAGCCTGAGCTTGACTTTGCTCTCTTTGGATCTCCACGTCCTACTCCGGTTGCAGCTGTTGCTTTCCCTAGAAGGGGTGGTTTGACCACTCCCAGACACCGGAGCTTTCGTGGGTCTCTGGCAACTGGCCGAGAAAATATTCGCGTTGGGAGTGGTCGGAGAGGACGGCCGGTTCGTGTGTTGCCTCAATGGTATCCAAGAACCCCTCTCCGAGATATCACTGCCGTTGTTAGGGTATGCTCTGTTTTCCTTTTGTTGTTGGTGTTTGGATTGGACAGAAAATGAAAATGAAAATAGAATACGAGTCTTTTGTTTGGCAACTTTATAACTGATTCACCCTTTCATTTTCATTTTCCTTTCCTTTTTTATTTCTTCATTAATTGTTATTCTGATTAAATGCTTAACTAGGCTATTTTTTACAATCGAAAATGAACATTCCCGTGACGGAACTCGGTTCTTTGATGCAACTTCTAGTATCTGATAATGGCTTCGTTATGGACTGGTAACCATTTCTCTTTGTTGTTTAATTGTGCACAGCTGGGTTCTTGATTCTAAGTGTGAGTTTCTTGGGTGGTTAAGTTCTGTTGGATCAACCTAATCGTATCTTAATCTTCCAGTTGTTGCCTGTAAGACTTTTGCTTCTGTTTATGTATTTTATTTGTGGGTTTCAATTTCAACCTCTGGAAATAAAATTATCTCCAAGCTTTTAGACCAACGCAATTATCTTAATTTCGGAGTCAGAAATTTCCTACTGGATTGAGCAGTTGTGCTTGGTTATACAATCGATTAAACTAAAACCTGAGTTTTAAGTTAATTGCATTTGAGCAGGCCATTGAAAGGACGAGAGAAAGATTGGGAGGAAGTGAAGGCCGAGAAACTGGGAGCCCAATAGCCCAGGATCACCCAACTCCAGGCTCGTCTTCTGCTTCTGATGCTCATCTCGAGCACAGCAACACTATCAAGACTCCTTTACCAACTCTTGCACTCAAGCGATGCCCTCCTACTGTTGGGAAAGTGCCCATGATTTTATTTGACATCACGAATCAACCCTCTGGGGATTCCGAAGCACTAACTCCTCAGAAAAAACTACTCAACTCCATCGACACAGTTGAGAAAGTAGTAATGGAGGAGTTACAAAAGCTGAAGAGGACTCCGAGCGCTAAAAAGGCAGATAGGGAGAAAAGGGTCCGTACTCTTATGTCAATGCGGTAGGTGGATCATCTTCTGATGATGTTTCGTTTTTGCTTCACATCAATTCTTGTGGAACCACATGGAGTAGAGGAGCAGGATCTTTTGACATGGCTGTGTGGAAGTTGATCATCTTCTGGTGATTGCTTCATCTAGAGATTGATCATCTCTGATGATCTTGGCAGAGTCTGGAGCTGACATACTTAAATCAGTTTCTTGAATTGCTTAATGGTTTGCCTTTTCACATCTTGCTGATGGCTATATAGTATGATTTTACTCTTGGTCTTATTGCAATATTGTTGCACAAACTTTCTTTTCTCTTTTAATCCTTCATTTTCTTGAAGGACATCTGTAGTTGCCTTACTCTTTAAGGTGTCTAGGATTTGATCACGGTGTACTGTAGTGATCTGATGTACATAGAGGATTTAACAATAGTTTCATGGATCATTAGATTGTTTCTGCACAAGTATCAATCAAGTATGGCAAATAAGCATCAGTTTTTTTCTTGGAATCTTTCTTATGATGCCCTAGCCTATTATTAATCTATAAGGAAAAACTCTAGGCAATATCTAAATCAAGTTACTTATTGCGTATTGCTGTTTGGTTTGATATGATGGAATGATTATTTATAGAAAATGTTATTAACTGGACTTTAACAGTTAATAATAATGAAAAGTTACACCTTTTAAACTCATTTAAGTATGTCCTTTTATTGTCATCTTCATTCACACATGAATTTAGTTAGTAAGATTTTTGCATCATACTTATCCAATAACCCGACTAGGATATAATGAGAGTATATTGCATACAATTGTTCGGAATATATGACTTCTCGACTAATGAATTGATCCTTAAGTGAAATTAGGATGCAATACCATAGATCATTTATTCATTAATCATTGTCCCATTCTCATTATTTAAATATTTTATATTCATCCTGCCTTCTACATAAAAAGTGGCTCTTTTGAATACATTTTGATGGAATTGAAATGATCTTGTTTCCTAATCCTTTGAATTAAATTAACTTGCTTTTCTAAAATGTCTTTTGATTCATTTATGATTTATAGTAATATTCTAAGATAGTAAATATGAATTCAATTCTTTAGAATTAGAACCTGAGTAAAAGGGTAATTTAAATTTGAGGTTCGTGTAGTTTCAAAGGATCATCACATAATATAAGTTGAGAATACGACTTATATTATCCTTATTGGTCAAAAATGCACATATGGTATGATTCATGTGTTACAGTATTGACTTTTTTATTAGAGCGTATGTCTTTCCTTTAATACTATATAGATGATAGTTTAAGCATACCTAGTGCTTAACTTAAGTCTACTTGTTTATTTATTTAATCCACCCTTCAAAACTTACATTTGTCATATTAAGACAAATTGGGCAAACAAATCATTTCTTTCAGTTATGTCATTACTAATAACCTCTTACACCCTTCAATGTACTTTACATAGACAATAGTGTTTTAAGAATTGAGCTCTTGTTTATTACTTAGATAAATCACTTAAAACTTATCTCATCTCCATTCCAACAAAATAATGAAGGCAATCACTTGTGTGGGAAAGTATCTCATATTTGTTAACATACTTTTTGTATCTATAATTGAAATTTCAACACTTATTTAACATTAATTCTAAAATAAAAAAATCTTAATTCAAAATCAAGCACTCATATTTCTAAAAATGAATTTTTATTTAAAATTTATTCTAGAAAATGTTGTTTAATTCTTAATTAAACATATATTGCATCAAGTACTCGATGACAAACAAACTATTATCATTGATAACATGTATCATGATTAGTCACTAGACTTATTCATTTCTCTTTGTGCTACTATGTCGTTGACATACTTATAGTTGATATCTATATGTTTGATTTGATATTGATATTTAAGGTCTCTAGTAATGTCTTTTAATGTACTTGTTCATTCACAACATAGTATGCATAAGACTATTGATTTCTTCAAAATAAAGAACTATCTTTATCTCTA
>JAOSBL010000007.1:1046324-1061524 GCA_027568915.1 Erythroxylum roraimae
GGTTCTCGAAACTGGGTTTCCCACTTCTCTTGTGGACCTCTTTGTCAAGAACCGTGATAAGTTAAAGCGACCCTTTAGGAGCAAGAAGCACAAGGTGCAGGATCAGTGCTTGGTTGAGGAAGAGGAGATCGTAGTCTCGGATCCCTTAATTGTAACGAACTCCAGTGAGTTGGATGACGTGCTAGAGAAAAACCAGACTTTGAGAGCAGGAAATTTGGAGGAGGAGCGAAACAAATATTGTGGGTTTAAATTGGTGAGTCACGGACATGGGAATTTGGACGGCAGCCACGTTGATAAGGTTGTTCAGGATTGTGTTCATGGTGTTAGGGAAGGTGAGAATGAGAAAGAGATTAGGAAGGTGAGACGGGTTTGTGTGTTGACTGGTCTTGTGATGTTTATGGTGGTGATTTTGGGCTTGAGCCTTAAGAAGCTGGCGGTTGCGATCACAACGTCTGCTTTTCTTTTTATTTTCCTTGAGCTTGTTCGTGATTATGTCTCTTGTTGGTCTGAACGGCGTCCGAACGCGGGTTTGATCCAAAGGTTGTTTTGCTTCTTTCCACTTAGGATGGTTGTGCCAATTTCGAAAGAAGTGAAGAGTTGTCGACATTCAGAGAAACAAATTATTGTCCAAGAAGAAGACTACTTTTCTTCTCATTCCAGTGATATGTTTGATGCCCCTGATGGTGACTTCCACTGTTGTGGAGAGGGAATTCAGGTTCTGGAGGGTATGGTCTGTCAAGTTGAAGAGAATAGGAGCATGGAAAACAATTTGGATTCACTTAGTCGTGATAAGAAATTGGGGTATTTACAAGCCATGAAAAAGAAGAGAGTTCTTGAGGTGGAAGGAAATGGAACTGCAGTTTTAGTAAGTACAAAAGCTAAAATCAAAACTAAGATGAGGAAGCTGGTCCATAATGGAAAGAAATGGAGAAGGAATAAGGTAAAAGAATGGGATGCAAACAATGACGGAGGTGGACGTTGGGAGGAGGATAAATTGGAAGAAGCTGATCAAATTGATGGCCAACAAGGTTTGGAAGATGCAGGCAAGTCCTCAGGATATCCTTTAGCAGAAGGACAAGAAATGGAACGAGAACGAATAGAAGTTGGTGACGAGGCTGAGGCAGACATGATTGCAGTTGTAGAGAAAAGGATGGTAATTCAGAGGAAGGACAACAATTCAAGTTATCCTACCTTCATTATCATCATTCTTGGTGGACTTGTGGAAGGTCGAATGGTGGCCTTTTCACTTACAGTTGCATGGTGGTTGGTATTGAAATTGGTTCTGAGATACAGGAAATGTGTAAATTAGGCAATATGGATGAATGGGGTCTCCTCACCTCATCTTGGTTATTGTGTGTTCGCTGATGAAGTGTTAGAATTCAGTTTTTTGATCTTGGACTGTAAATCAACTGACGGAAAACGAATACATTACAAAATTACTTTGATTTATGAATTCAAGTGTAAACCTTAGTCCATGTTGGTGTCTAATTTGGTCAATTATAATCTGCCAAAGTAACTTGATGGTTGTCGAAATATGATCTTGTTCCAATTCGGAATCAATCATATTGCCTAGATGCTCATCGTTTGGTTGGAGTTGGGGTAAGCTTCCATTACACCATTCTTTGTGTTGGGAAAAATTACGAATTAAATCTTATTGGTAAAGTAAGTAAAGAAATAACACGCAAAAATTTAACGTAATTCACCCTCTAATTTGGGCTACGTTCACGGGTCAAATTTCTAATAAAACTTCTACTAATGAAAATAGCAGGTATGGAGAGTGAAAAAATTACACAACAAAATAGTGACATTCACATACAAGGTTTTTTCCAAATTTACTATCCTTAGGATAATATCTTCACTATTTTGTCACTCACCATTTTAGGAAAACGTTTCCTAAAATACCTCAAAATCACTCTTTCACACAAACTTTAAACACATTTCTTAAAATACCTCAAAATCATTCTCTCACACAAAACTTTAAACTCACAAGTCTCTCTAACTCACCACATATACATGTATTAAAATACACACACCTATGAAAGAGTGAAGGAGAGTCTTTATATAGACCCTCCACTGTCTTTGCCACAGCTTGCAATATGCAAGTTGTGGCTGTCCACCACCACAGCTTGCTCAATGCAAGTTGTTGGCAACTAGTCTTTTTTTTTTTTAAAATACATAAATCTAGAATTGCGGTACCACGTGTGTCGGTACTGCCTTACAATTCTCCCCTACTGACTACATGGTATTTACTATCATTCCTGCAGATGATCGACATAACTCAAACTTTCCTTTGAGTAGAACTTTTGTCATCATATTTAATCCATTCTCATCTATATGAATCTTCTCAAGCTGCAACAGCTTCTTCTCTAACATCTCTCTGATCTAGTGATATGTCACATCAATATGCTTTGATCTTGAATAGAAGGAGGAATTCTTCTCAAGGTGAATAGCAGTCTAACTGTCACAAAACAATCGATATCTGTCCTATTGAAAACCAAGTTCATCTAAGAACTTCTTCATCCACAGGAGCTCCTTGCATGCTTCAGTTGTAGCAATAAATTCCGCTTCAGTGGTGCATAGAGCACTACATTTTTACAATTTTAATTGCCATGACATAGCTCCCCCTGTAAAGATAATGAGGTAACCTGAAGTAGACTTTCTAGAATTAACATCATTAGCCATAGCTGTATCTGTGTAACCAACTAACACAAGCTTAGTAATTCCAAAATGGGTTACTGTGAAGTGGATTATCATATATCTATGTGGTAATTCCAAAACATAAGCATATTTTGGAATTACCACATAGATATATGAGAATCCACTTCACAGTAACCCATTTTGGAACATAAGCATATTTTGGAAGTACCACATAGATATATAAGAATCCACTTCACAGTAACTCAATGTTTCTTACTAGAATTTGAAAGGAACCTACTCACTACTCCAACTGTGTGAGCAATATCTGGCCGTGTACATACTATGACGTGCATCAAACTTTTAACTGCAGAAGCTTAGGGGACTTTCATCATCTCTTCCTTCTCTTCATCCATCGAAGGGCATTGCTTAGTGCTTAACCTAAAGTGATTAGCAAGAGGACAACTAACCACTTTAGCTTTATCCATGTTGAACCTTTGAAGTACTTTCTCAATGTACTTCTCTTGTGACAACAATAATTTCTTAATACCCTTGTCTCTGATAATCGTCATGTCAAGAATCTGTTTTACTGGCCCCAAGTCTTTCAAGGCAAAAGACTTGCTTAACTGCTTCTTCAAATTGTTAATCCAGTTGATATTTTGGCTGACAATCAACATATCATCAACATAAAGTAAAAGGATAATGAAATCATCACCAGAGAAATTCTATACAAAAACACAATGATCTGAAGTAGTCTTCTTATAGTCTTACTCCCCCATAACAATTTCAAACTTCTTATATCACTGTCTCAGTGCTTGTTTTAAACCATAAAGTTTTGTCATCAATCTACACACAGTCCTCTTTCCCTTTTTCTTTGAAACCTTCTTATTGCTCCATATATATCTTTTCTTCCAAATCTCCATCTAATTGCTCAATTTCTAAGTCTACACTTGCTGCTAAATTGAGCACTGTACGAATGGATGTCATTTTCACAATTGGTGAAAATATCTTGTCAAAATCAATACCTTTCTTTGGTTGAATCCTTTAACAACCAATCTAGCTTTGAATCTTGGATGAGAATTGTGTTCATCATGCTTAATATTGAACACTCACTTATTTTTCAAAGCTTTCTTGCCTTTTGGCAACTTTACCAACTTAAAAGTTTTATTCTCATGCATGGACTTCATATCATTTTGCATGGCTTCAAACCATTTCATCTTATGTTCATCTATCATAGTCTCTTGAAAATTTTCAGGTTTCCCCCCCCCCCCCCCAGTAAGCAACGTATACTGATCACTGGAGTATCTAGTAGTGGCTTTTCTTACTCGCGTAGATCTCCTTATTGGAACTTGAGCAGTCTCTGGTGCTAGTGGCTGATTATGGACATCATCTTCATCAAAATCTTCATTTGATTGATTTTGAATGGGAGTATCATCATCAGCTACGTTCGACTGACAATTTTTAGCTTCATCTCTAAATTGTCTTGACACCATTTTTGGAGGAATTAACTCTAAATCCACCGCGTCACCATTAGTTAACATCCTTTTCACTTTGTCAAGATCTTCAATGGTTTGATCTTCGACAAATATAGCATCATAGCTCTGAATCGACTTCTTCTGGACTAGTTCATAAAATCGATAACCGAATTGAACTTCTCCATAACAATAAATATAATGTCAAGCTTCAATTTCTCATCTTTAGGGATATAGACATAAGCTTTGCAACCAAATACCTTTAGATGATAATAAGAAACATTCTTTCATGACCATACTTTCTCCGGAACATCAGACTTTAAAGGGATGCATGGTGAGCGATTTAATACATGAACTGCTGTGAACAGAGCCTCACCCAAAATGTCTTTAGCAACTTTGCATATGAAAGTAGGCATCTAACTATTTCCATCAAAGTCTTGTTCATCCTCTCAACTAAACCATTCAACTGCAGTGTCTTCGGAGGAGTAGTCTGATGTTGAATACCCTGCTCTTTACAATAGACGTCAAATGGTCCAATGTACTCTTCACCATTGTCTATTCAAATGCATTTCAACTTCTTCCCAGTTTGTCTTTCAACTGAGGCTTGAAATTGCTTGAAAACATTTAGCACTTTATCTTTAGTCTTCTAGGTGTATACTGTATATCCACATCTTCCTAGAATGGTCATTAATGAAAGTCACAAAGTATTGAGCACCACCTAGTAAATTTGGCATTGGCTCAGATAAATCTGAGTGTACCAAATCCAACACATTCTTCATTCTGGAAGGAGGGGAACTTTTGAAAGCAACTCTATTTTGCTTTCCTGTAAAACAATCAGCACACTTCTTTAAATGTACTTGTCAACTCCAAATAATGCATTCTTTTTCACCAGCTGAGTCATTCTCTTCTTGCTCATATGATCGAGTCTGTTATCCCATAATTCAATTCCATCATCTTTCCCCACTTGATTCACAACATCATTGAAAACCTTTGCCTGCATCATATACAACTTTGAGCACTTCTTACCTTTGGCGATTACCAAGGAGCCTTTAGTAAGTTTCCACTTGTCATCTTTGAAAGTGCTGCAAAAACCTTCATCATCAAGTATGCCAACTGAGATCAAATTTAGGTGAGATTAGGAACATGTCTTGCATCTTTCAAAGGCAGTCTCATGCCATTGTCTGTCTCCAAGTAAATGTCACATTTTCTGGTGATTCTAGCCAAATTTCTATTTCCCATTTTAACGACACCAAAATCTCCTTGTGTGTAGGATGAGAAGAGTTCTTTATGTGATGTGGCGTGAATAGTGGCATCAATATCACCTATCCAGTTGAATTCACAAGATGCACTATTCACATCATTATTATATGAGACGATGTGAAAGTCATCAATGGTTGTAGCCATTGATGCGTGTTCATCAGCACTGCTATCATCTTTCTTAACTTCTTTGCTTTTGTTATTTTCTTCTTTGAACTTCTAGCAGAACCTTTTGATGTGACCCTTCTTTTTGCAGTGATGACGCTCAATGTTTGCATCTTTATTGACCTTCCTCTACTTTTATCTCTGAAATTTGGACCTCTAGATTTGCTCCTCCCCGTAAAACCTGTGACCAGAACTTCTGACTGTGTTGAAGAAGCCGAACTCTGTGATCTCTGTCTCTTCTCTTCATTAAGAATTCCATTTTTTTTTCAGATTCCATGTTAACAACACTGTCAACTACATAATTGGTGATTGAAATCTTTAAAGTCTCCTAAGACTCTAGCAAGGAGGTAAGCATGAAAAGGGCAAGCACTGCATCATCAAACTTTATGCCCATTCCTAATAATTGATCCACGATCTCCTGAAATTCATTCAAGTGATCTGCCGCAGAGGTACCTTCTCGATATTTTTATTTGTACTAATTTTGTCAGGTAAAATAATTTATTGTTACAGGTTTTTAGGCATACAACTCCTCGAGCTTCTTCCATAATGTCCTTGCATAAGCCTCGTTGTAGATATGATTATACACATTATCTTAAACAAATTATTGAATAAAATTACATACCTGCTCATGTTTAACCGCCCACTCCTCGTCTGATTTATTTTTAGATTTTGTTGTGGTAAATACCGGTAAATGCATTTTTGTAACAAATAGAAGATCTTTCATCTTGTTCTTCCATATGTGGTAGTTAGAGTCATTTAGGCTAGTCATATTGCTTATTTTTGCCTCTATCTTCGATAAGAAATACTTTGACATAGAACCAAATCTGGCTCTGATACCACTTATTGGGAAAAATTATGAATTAAATCCCACAAGTAAAATAAGCTAGGAAATAACACACAAAAATTTAACGTGGTTTATCCTCTAATTTGTGCTATGTCCACGGGACAAACTTCGAATAAAACTTCTGCTAATGAAAATAATAGGTATAGAGTGTGAAAAAATTACACAACAAAATAGTGACACTCACACACAAAATGTTTCCTAAATGTACTATCCCTATGATAATATCCTTACTACTTTGTCACTCACTCTTTTAAGAAAATGTTTCCTAAAATACCTCAAAATCATTCTCTCACACAAAACTTTAAACACACAAGTCGTTCTAACTCATCACATATACATGTATTAAAACACACACCTATGAAAAGAGGGTGGGAGAGTCTTTATATAGACCCTCCACCGCCTTTGCCACGTCCACCGCGAGAGGTTGCTCACCACAAGTTGTTAGCAACAAGTCTTTTTTTTTTCAAATACATAAATTTAAAATGGCAGTATCATGTATGTCGATAGCGCCTTATACTTTGAGTTATGAAAAATCATGTATCTTAAATCTATTCTCTCAAAACCAAAATACACAACATACAATCATAGCGTAGGCATGACAATTGGGCTTGGGTTTGATTTTTCTCATTTTGACCTGAAGTCAAAAGTCGGGTCTGAATTGATTGAGCCTTAGGCCAATACTTATAAACAAAACAAGGTCGTTTTTAAAATTTTAATTTAGAAAAACCGTTCAAACCAGGTCAACCCTGCAACAGCGGTCTCTTTTATTTCATTGGTACTATTAGATGCAAATAAATATCTTTAACCCATAAGCATTTACTAGTAAGTGCCAAATTAGTGGAACTCAACTAAAATATCATATGATTGATAGAGAGAGGACTGGGGTATAACATTACATAATTGCCCTAAATGCACTTTGTTGCTCAGCTGGATGGAGAAATGTCCAGCCTGGAGAAACATCAGATTTAATCAACGGTCCAGATTTCTCTACGCCCTCCGAGCATATATACTTCAACAGAATCTCTCATATATTCGTATCAGTTTCACTTGTACCACTCCTCCCGCTCCCGTTACCTGTCGTTGGTATACACGCATAGAAACGGAGAGGCAGAGGAGAAGACCCGGTAAGGATTTTGAAGCTTCTTCTGGTTAGATCCCAACTGCGACCGCATTGCTGGGTTAGTGTCTTCTTTGCTTTTTTATCTGTTCAAGTTTTGGTCTTTATGCTATTTATAGATCTGGTTCTTTTTCCTTTACTTTCTCCATAACTATTATCTGTATTTTCTTGGCTATTTCAACTGTGGGTTTTTGCTTCTCTGTTTGGTTGGATGTGAATTAGTCGACGATGAGTTAATTTCGGATTTCTCGGAGAATTTTATTTGCTACTTGCAATTTGCAATTTTTATATATTCTGCATTGTAGTTCTTAAATTGCAGTAAACTTCTTTGTGTCTATGATGATAAGGTTTGAGAAAGGACTTTTCGATTTTTGTTCAAATTCGAAGACCTATTGGTTTGTTGTTAACTTGGTATTACACAAAGTCAGAAACGATGGTACTTTTATTCTAAAGGGCCCCGCACATTGGATACAGGGAGAAGTGTGCATAGCTGGAGAGCTGTTCGTTGTCTTCCTAGACGTAAGGAAATTGAGAAACGAATTTGAAAGGAAACTACTTCACCAAGATTTGGCTTATTAAAGTTGCAGCTCTTTTGTCCCTTTTCTATTTTAAAATTTCAGGAATATTTAACTGGAATGTGGATTAATTTTTTAGATGGGGTATGCTTTTGATGATTGCTTTATGGAATCCACTACTTCTGGCTATATGGGCAAGGATTAGTTGTCATGTGGGACCTCTGAATTCAATTAGGAATGATCTGAATTCATTTACAGTTGTTGATAGTGATTTCAAACCTAATCTATAGGAAATCTTTGTTATCTTTGCGTCTATAGTTGTGGACCTATCAACTCAAGTGGAATTGATTTTTGCGTTTTCTGAGCTGAAGACTTTAACTATGCCTTCTATAGAGTTAAACGTACAGAGAGAACACACTTATATAATAATCTCGTGCAATTTAATATTTTATTCTGTTCATTACTAATCAGCCTTTATTTCTTCCTCTAGCTACAGGTGTATAGTAACGCAAAAAGATGATCGCACAAGAGTTCTCTGTTGATCTAAATAAGGCCCTTGTGTTCCAGGTAACGGGCTGACAAATAGTAGAGATTGGCATAGTGGTGGTGGTACTACTCGCCTCCACTTTTGGGTTAATACAATATGTAATCTTTCACTTTAACATCAATGTCAAGAATCGCATCCACGGGATTGTCTTTAAGTACTGCTTTTTGTTTTCATTCTTTTTCTACACTTGTCTGGTCATTTAGATTGTCTTTGTGTCCATCACTTGGTAACTCCACTCTTCATCGTGTGCAATCAGCAATGCATTCAGTTGCTCCATTTACCTACTTTTTTGATGTACTGGAAATTAGTTTACCCTACTTCTTTTGCAAGCTGTGGTTATACTTTTCTTTAATACCGAATTTTTCATCGTAAAACTGTTACTCTTTTTATTGTCTACAATTTCTTGTATTTTGAATAAGTTCACTTGTCAGATTTGTTCCTTCAGTTCTTCATTACTATCATTTTCATATTGTAGTGGGTTTAACTTCTTGAAATTCCATCATAGGTTGGTCATCTAGGAGAAGCCTATGAGGAATGGGTTCACCAGCCTATTGTTTCCAAAGAAGGGCCTCGATTTTTTGAGAATGAAGTTTTAGAGGTATCTATTTCTTCATATGAAAGCCTTAACCTGCTACGTCTGGTTTCACTCGTGCAGTAATTCGTATTGATTTCATTTATGTTACATCTTGAGATTCTCGCTCTTCTTGGACCAGTTCTTGACTCGTACAGTTTGGTGGGCAATTCCTGTCATTTGGCTGCCAGTTGTATGTTGGTTTGTATCAACGTCTGTTCAGATGGGACACGCATTTCTAGATATAGCTCTGCTTGTGGTTTCTGGCATTTTTGTGTGGAGTTTGCTGGAGTACAGTTTGCACCGCTTTCTTTTTCACATAAAAACAAAGAGCTATTGGTTGGTCTTCCTCTCTTTCATATGCCTACATGCGTATGCTCCACTGAAGTTTATAATTGTTTCTCATCGTAAGTTCTTTCTTGATTTTTTGAACTCCATTTAGGGGTAATACCTTACACTATCTTCTTCATGGCTGCCATCATAAGCACCCTATGGATGGTCTAAGGCTTGTTTTTCCTCCGGCTGCGACTGCTATTCTCCTATTTCCAGTACGTAATACATGCTGCTTCCCTTTGTCAAATGCCATCAAGTTCTGAAACTAATTGTTGATTCTTACAATAGGACACTTTACTTTTCAAAATTGCGTTTGTATTTCTGTAACTTTTTCCATTTCATGTTCTAATCTGAAAACTGGACTGTATTAGACATAAAAGGTTAAATAGAGTGCTCTGCTATTGAAGTTATGGTTGGGCAGGATATTGTCTGACTGCATGTTTAACAGAAAAGGTATGGTGAAAATTGTCTTGTTTTCTCACATATGTGAACTTGGATAATAGCATTCCATAGCCAGATCCTAATTGCTGGATGCTAACGGAGATAATGCATTCATGTATCGAAAACAAGAAAATTAATCACGCATTAATCTAACAATGAAAACAATTATAAATGTCTTATAAGAAAATTTTTAGGATGGGCATTCACATATGAATTATGCAGTTAATTGAAAGGGCACAACTACTTTTGTTAAAGCAACAAGTAATTTGCCAACCAAATGTCGGGATCTTCCATTATGTTGGCTAATGCTTCAGAACAAGTCATGTTTGAATATTTGGCAACAATACGAGTTAGTATTAGAAGTTTGCAAAGTAGTCGTTTGGTTTGTCATCAATGAGTTGATATTTGTACACATTTAATACTACTTGACCTGCAAATTGATTTTCGTTTTCCAGTTCTGGAACTTAGTTAAGGTTTTAGCCACTCCCTCGACTGCTCCTGCATTGTTTGGAGGTGGTTTATTGGGGTACGTGATTTATGACTGCACCCATTACTATCTACACCATGGTCAGCCCAGAAGCGATTTACCCAAAGGTCTTAAGGTGAGAACATTTTACCACTTTTCTGTGTCGCAGTGTTTGAACCCTATTGTTGTATGAAAGTTCTTGTCTGTCCTTGCTAATAAATATTTTTTAACTGGTGGGTGTGCAGAAATATCACCTGAATCACCACTTCAGGATCCAAGATAAAGGCTTTGGAATCACATCTTCCTTCTGGGACAGGGTGTTTGGAACACTTCCCCCATCAAAAGTGGACGAGAAAAGTAGATAAGTTGAATAAGATTCTGTAGTCAGGTAGTGAGGTCGATCAGGGGGTGGAGTTTTTAAGGTTTACACAAGTTTCCTAATTATTTTCCAAGAACAACTCTGCAGTTCAATCAAATCAATTGATTGATAGTGGTTTGTGTTACTCTCAATGATGTCTATCAGAGTTGCGGCATGTTACTTAACGGAGACTCCATTTTTGAGATAACCCCTTTCCTTCGTTTATAAAATTAAATAATTCACTTTGTGTCTATAGTGTGGCAGTTAGTTGGATATGATCCCTGAATTTTAGGGTCAAATAGCACAAATTTCAAAGCACAGTGTAGATATATATGGAAGCTGTGATATTCTCAAAGTTTGATTTAAAAGCAGGATTTTGGCAATTGGGTGTTCACCCTTAAGAACGTTACAAAGCTGCATTCTGTATTTTCGGATATTTTGTCTGAATTTACATCCAGGTTTACTGGTACTTTGCTAGCTCTTCTTCCAATTCTACTCAATTTTGTAGAATGACTAGTCCATCTCTTTCTGCTTTAACCAGGAAAACTTCTCCTTCGATAGCTAGTTGCCCTTTTAGCCTCTCTGAAGTTAAAAGTCATCCTCTTCCGGATATTTTGTCTGAATTTATATCCAAATTTACTGGTATTTTGCGAGAATGGTGGGCTAGAAGGACGACTAGCTATCGAAGGAAAGCTTTCCTGGTTAAAGCAGAAAGAGATGGATTAGCCATTCTACAAAATTGAGTAGAATTGAGATTGAGTTGCGTAGAAGAAGCAGAATTGGCATCCGCTTTTTTTCTCATTGTACAGTTTGGACTAAAGTACTTGGAAGTAATCTACCAGGCCCAGATCTCTTAAGAATATTTTTCAAGGATTTTAACATACTTTTTTGATGATATGACTAATACAAGGATGCACCCCAAAATTGGACACGTGGTTTTGTATGAAGTAAATCAGTATGAGATTCTCTTTAAGGTCGAAGATAGTTGATTCATCAGTCGATGATGAGACTGGTTAATAGGATGACACATCAGAGGCATTAGGTGGTGTTGCAGAAATTTCAGATCCTTAACTCCTCTCGTCCACTAACTTTGGACCGAAACGTCTCAACCGACAGCTCCCATCATCCCAGTTCATACTCCTTTGATTTTTGAACCCAACTATATTTAAAGTTGTACATCAATAATATGTTAGAAATTCACGAAGTGTAACAAATTAGTAATTGATTTTGAAGACGCATGAGCCTGAACTCTTATAAGATGCAATTATAAAATGTACAGTATTGTTAATCATGCCATTAGTTCAGGTGGATTATGGGGACTCTTCAGGTACCTTTATGGGCTGTAGGTCTTTTCAAGTGTTTGCAAGTGCCAAGAGGTGGGGTTCGCTATGCATGAGAGGTCTCGAGAATTTGGCAATACGCACTTGAAAGACTCATGCAGGTTCCTGTTATTGAATAAAATCATAGTTGGTTTTTTATTTAGTCTTTGTTCACATTGTCCTTTCGCGATTTAAAAACTAAAGAAGAACATTAAAAGGAATTGAGTATTTGTAACTCCATTAGCTGATGAAAATCTTAAAAAATAAGTAAATGTTTCAATAATGCTCTCTCAACTAGAATAAAAGATTTTTGTAGCAAGTACTTTAAATATGGTCTTAATGGAGAAGGAGAGTGATCCAGAAATGAGTGTTTAAAATTATATTATATTCATATGATAAAAGGAGAAGAGAGCAAGATAAGGATTTACCACCGACAAAAGGAAGAGATCGAGAACTCTAAAAGCTAAAAGAAGTGTAGAACAAATAGAAACTTAGTGATTATTTGGTTTGGTATTTGTTGTGGTAGCCAAAAAATAAAAATAACTTACTAAAATACGTTCAATTTTAAGTATTCTTATTTTTATTTTTCAAAAATAAAAAATCACATTCAAATTATGAAAATACAAAAATTTTACTTTTATAAATTTTGGCAACAAATTGCTAAAAAATCATAGTTCCTCTCTTTTAGTCATCTTACTCACAAATAAGAAAACTATTAATTTTGGCTCTTCTTAGTTTTTAAAAAATCAGAACAGAATCTAACCCCTTGCGTGGTAAAATAATTGCGAAACTTTTTGACTCTTTAGTTTAGAGCTTTATCCTTAATACTCTTAAGAAATATGGTTTCCCTCTTGTCTTTGTAAAATGGATTGACCAATGCATATCTACATTATCTTACAATGTCTTACTAAATAAGGAGCCGAAAAATTAATTTAGAGGAGTTAGGTGTCTAAGACGAGGGGATCCACTTTCCCTATATTTGTTTACCTTATCTATGGAAGTTCTGACCAGGTTGTTAATGAGGATAGTCAAGTATGACAGCTCCTTTAAGTTTCACTCCAAATGCAAAAAATGCAGGATTGTCAGCTCGACATTTGCAGATGACCTATTTCTCTTCTTTTTTTAAAAAGCCAGTTCATTTATTCCCTAATGACAAGCATGAACATTTTTAGGAACTTATCTGAATTAACCATTAACAGGGAAAAAAGTGGTAAGTACCTCTCTGCTAGTGTTGTCTATAATGCTTCTTAGCTCTTTTCCCTTACTGTTATGTAACTCTTGAAGCTGCTTTTAACCTATTTGGGCATTTGCATTTCCTCTGTTAGGTTCTATTCCTATGATTTCAAACCCCTTGTTGAGAGCATCCATAATAGAATCTATAACTGGAGCACCAAATGTCTTTCACTTATAGGTAAAGTTTAACTATATTCTCAGTCCTGAATAATTTACATGTATATTAGGCCTCTAATTTGGTTTTCCTTCTAGCATTTCTAAAAATATAGACAGATTACTAAGGAGATTCCTATGGACAAAGAACTTTACTGAGGTTTCAATTCTCAAGGTCAAATGGACTAAAATATGTACTCCAAAAGTTAAAGATGGTTTAGTTGTGCTAGCTTTGAGAATCATAAATAAAATTCTAATGATTAAAAAGATATGGAGATTTCTAAAGGATAAACATAATATTTGGTTCAACTGGGTGGACACATATTTTTATAAAGGATGATAACTTTTGGCATATCAGCCTAAGTATAACTCCTCCTAGCCAAAGGAGAATATTCTTAAGCATAGAGAAAAAGGTTAGATTGGAATTATTTTATAAACATGGCAATAGATCTATAACTTTATTCTATCTAGACTGATAATTGGAGTCTATATGCCCCCTTTGAAAGGATCGTAGAGCTTTCCCTTCTTATAACTACATTCCTTATAAAGGCAATAATGCAGGAAGTGATGCTTAATCAAAATCTAATATAAGATCAACTTCTAAGCTCTTCTATTGTGAGATCCTACATCGGTTGGAGAGGGAAACGAAGTACGCCTTATAAGGGTATGGATACCTTTCTCTTATAGATGCGTTTTCCATACCCTAATGCACCGGATCCCATCGGAATTCCGAGGTTAAATGTGCTTGGGTGAGAGTAGTTCTAGGATGGGTGACCTCCTGAGAAGGCCTCGAGAAAAGCAAAACCGTGAGGGCTTGGCTGGGCTAAGGCCCAAAGCGAACAATATCTGTAAGCGGGTAATCTAGGATGTTACAGGGAGTGGTATCAGAGCCGGTACCTGAACCGTTGTGTCAGCTAGGTTGGACCCTAAAGAGAGCTGGGCCCTCAGGGGGTGGAGAGTGTGAGATCCCATATCGGTTGAAGAGGGGAGCAAAGTATGCCTTATAAGGGTACGGATACCTCTCCCTTACAGATGCGTTTTCCATGCCCTAACATCTCAGATCCCATCAGAACTACGAAGTTAAACGTGTTTGGGCTAGAGTAGTCCCAAAATGGGTGACCTCCTGGGAAGTTTTCGGGAAAAGCAAAACCGTGAGGGCTTGGCTGGGCCAAGGCCCAAAGCGGACAATATCTGTGAGCGGGTGATCTAGGATGTTACAGTGGTATCAGAGCCGGTACCCGAACTGTTGTGCCAGCTAGGCTGGACCCTAATGAGGGCTGGGCCCTAAGGAGGGTGGAGAGTGTGAGATCTCACATCAGTTGGAGAGGTGAACGAAGTACGTCTTATAAGGGTACGAATACACTACAAGAAAAGGAGGCTTTCTGCGTTGTTTTTTAAACGTCGCAGAAGGCACTTAACCGTCGTAGAAAACTATCTACGACGTCTATGAAAACGTCACAAAAAACGTCGTGAAAGGTAGGGTAGGCATTAGTGATCTACGACGTCTGTTGGCAAATGTCATGGAAGGCCCATATATTCTTGAACATTTTTCTAGACGTCAGGAAAGGTGTAAACATTTTGCGACGTCTGAAGTAAACGTCACGGATTGAAAAGTTTTAACGACTTTCCAAGGACGTCGTAGAAAACAACCATTCTATGACGTGTATGAAGACGTCTGTAAATGTAAGGATATTGTACGACGTTATAAGTAAACGTCGAGAAAGGATTTGTTATGCCGACGTTTACAAGACGTCGCAGAAAATAACCTTTCTTCG
>JAOSBL010000007.1:1075352-1085388 GCA_027568915.1 Erythroxylum roraimae
TCCAAGAAAAAAGTTACAAAGAATACACAACCTATAATATAGACGTATTAGATCTCATGTCTTCCTTTAAAAAGAAGGAAAAAAAAACACCCAGCTTGGAAAACTATAAAGTCTAAGGTGGACAAAATGAATAAAGGTAGTTGGAAATATTAAATTTAGGGATCTATTATCTTTCTTTACTGCTCAATACCTACGCTGAACTACAAGGAGTTAAAATGATAATCTTTAGGAGATTAATTTTGAAGTTATGTTTGCTAGAGAAGAATATTGGAGATCATCATAATGAATCGAAGCTTATTATGAAAAAATTTCATATAAAATTCTCTCTACCTTAATGTGTTTTAGTATATCATTTATGTTTGTTAGTGTAAATATGATTTATAACTAGTTCCTTTATACTTTTAGATAAGGTGAAGCCTAGTGTTGTCTTTATAAAAGATTAAATCACTTTTAGTTATTATATTATATTTATTTATATGAAATTTATTTAAATGTGCTTAATGATGATTTAATTAAGTTAGTGATTAGATAATATTAATTTGTATGTAGACAATTCAATAAAACCTACATATAAGTGAAATATGGCTTAGATATTGAACTTGCATAGGGGTACTAAAGATAAGATTACATAAATCCTCTAATGTTAGGGTTAAGCCTTTCATAAAAATTCATTAAACCTAAGGTTTTAATAGGACAGAGATATATAATAATCAAATTGAGAATAGTTTATTAAGACTTGAGAGATTATAAAAATGTTTTAAGAAAACTGTAACCTACGATTTTTTTCTAGTCCAATTTATTAAAAACTTTCTAAGTTCATTGAATCATTAGCATATTTTTTTCCAACAAAGGAGATTATTTAAAGAGCTTCACTCTCCTTTTATCTCTCTAGTCCCTAAGAAAGATCATCATTCCACAGTGGTAGATTATAGGCCAATCTCTTGCTATAACATGATCTATAAAGTGGTTGCAAAAATCATGGCTAATAGGCTTAGAGAGTTACTTCCTCAAATTATCAGCCCAAACCAAAATGCTTTCATTAAGAACCGTTGTATAGGGGATAATATCTTATTGGCTCAAGAAATTTTCAAGAATTACCACCTTTCTAATAACCAAAGGAGATGTGCTTTCAAAGTGGATTTATAAAAAGCCTATGACTCAATTCAATGGGACTTCCTCTTGAATGTCTAGAAGTTTTAGGTTTTCCTCTTAAGTTCATTAAATGGATTGAAGAGTGTATAACCTCACCTTCTTATTCTATCTTGATCAATGGATCCCCTCAAAATTTTTTAGAGGAAAGTCAGGCTTAAGACAAGGGGGTCCTATATCTCCATTTCTCTCTATTATCTATATGGAGGTACTCTCAAGAAGCCTGAATGTTTGTATAGTTAATAGTCCTTCCTTCAAATACCACTAGAGGTGTAAAGCTCTTAAACTCACCCATCTCTTATTTGTTGATGATCTTTTTTTGTTTTGTCATGCCGATTTGGAGTTAGCTCAAGCTTTACTTAAATGCATGTGTACCTTTTCAAATTTGTCTGGCATGGACATAAACACTTCCAAGAGTCAGTTCTTTTTATCTCCTAATATGGACCATATGACCCATCAAATGGAGATTATATCGGGTCTTAAAAGAGGTCAACTTCCCATTTGATACTTGGGGGTACCTCTCTTAACAGGTCATCTATCTAGGAGGGATTGTTTACCCTTGTTGGATAAAATTGATGCCAGAGTTAACAAATGGACCTATAAAAATCTCTCCTATGATGGTAGACTTCAATTGGTTATCTCTGTTCTCTCAACGTTTCAGGTGTATTGGTCTACTCATTCCATCCTCCCTTCTTCCATTATTAAGGAAATAGAGATAAAACTTAGGAATTTCTTATGGTCGGGGAATGTGGTGACAAAAGCTCATGCTAAGGTTAAATAGAGTGACCTTTGTCGAACCAAAAAGAAAGGGTGGATTAGGTATTAAGCATTTGTCTACTTGGAATAATGTGCTGATAGGGAAAAGAATCTAGATTTTGTTTAATGATAGGGAAGCTCTGTGGGTTAAGTGGGTACACATTATAATTCTAAGAAGGAAAATTTGCTGGAGTGCCCAACCTTCCAACTATAGTTCGTGGTGTCGGAGAAAGATTTATATGTTAGGGATCAACTAGGGAACCAATTCAAATTTAGGACAGGAAATGAGTATTCTACTTTCTTTTGGCAGGATCCTTGGCATCCTAGAGGCATCTTGAAGGATCTCTCAACACCTAGAGTGATCAATGGGTCAGAGCTACCTTTGTCTGTAAGAGTATTTGATGTAATCAGAAATAATGAGTGGTGCTAGCAAGAGGCAATAGTCGGGACCATTAAGCCTCTGCAGTATCAACCAGATTGTTCACGTCCTTATAGCTTGGAATGGCTAGCAAACTCTTCAAAAATGTATACAAATGCTTCAGCCTACAATTCTATGAGACCTCCTAACCAAAATGTTCCTTGGCATAAACTGGTATGACATAAAAGAATTAGTCCTAGATATTCCTTCATACTATGGTTAGCCTTTCTTAACAAATTGCAAATAAGGGACAAACTCCTTTACTTTCATACCCCAAACCACTGCTCTTTGTGTGCCTCGGATAATGAAACTATCAATAACCTGTTCTTTGAATGTTCCTTCTCTAAAATAGTGTGGTTACACTGTCTTAACCACTTTCAAATATACCTTCCTAATCTAACAAACCTTCAATCCATTCTAAATTGGTTCAACCAACCACCAAATCTCAGAAACTGTGACATCAATATTGTTATCATCCCCCTTTTTGTTATTACGTACAACCTTTGGAATGAAAAAACCTTCGAACCTTCAAAGGTGAAGTCTTGGAAGTTGGGAGCATCAACACTAGGGTGATCTTTCAAGTTATGGAACAATTCAGCTCAAACACAGAGAGAAGGTAATTGTTAGAGTGTTTTATTTTCTAATTTAATGTTTGCAGTTTTTTTGATTTCAAGTTCAAAAAATAAAGGGTAATCCAATTCCCCTTCGGAATATACAACAAGGGAGACTTCAGTTCCTAGGAATGCTTCAACCTCGAAAAAGCTTCAAGCATGTTGTTGCAAGCTACAAAGGGAATCTCCTATGGTCTCTCCATCATAGCAGAAAAGGAAAGATGGTTACAGTGAATTGAAGTTATGCTAACCCCACCTCCTAACAGTAGGAGGTCCCCTACTCCAATGTTTAGTGTCTTAAAATCCGGAAGCCATATGGGTTTACCAAGGATGGTTGGGTGAGTTGAACGAACATTTGACAGAGAGATCAAGGACTAGATGGAAGCTAGTAGCAAGGGGTATAGGCTCTTCTTCATCACCATCGGTATGCTAAGAAATGAAGATCCCACACTAGTATATGTTTTTGCTCTAGATTGTTATCTAGAAATGGTTGTGCTACTGGTAAGATGAACCTTTTCTATAAGGCCTCTTGGTTGGTAGAAATGTATAAGCTCGGTGTTGTGGTTTTTGTGTCATAAGGAACGATTTTGTAGGGTTCCTTATGGCTTCATGTAAGGTTATTCCTTTTGGTTTAGAGATGAGATTTGAATCTTGGCAATCTCTTGAGTTGTACATAACTTTTATTTATTTTATATAAATTACTGAATTACCGAAAGAAAAGAAGTTACTTGACATTTCTTGTTTGACTTTTCAGACTCTATATTTCTAACAATCGAATTTCTTATGCCCCTTCTTCTTACAAAAGAAGCACCTCATATTCTTAAAATATTGTGGGCCCTTTGCAATACTAGATTGACCAATTTGCAAATGTAGAGAGGATTTGGATTTTTGTTACCTTTAAACTGTTGAGACTTGGCCTTTCCCGTTCCTTTAGCTATAAACAAAGTTGTATGAGGAGTTTTCTTCAGTTTCTCCTCCTCTGCAACACAACGAGTAATCAAGACATTGATATCCCAAGCCTCATCCTGTGAAATATATGTAGTGACTAAGATACCAAACTCTGAAGGGAGTGTACTTAGAGCTTGGTACAATACTAATGCATCAAGAATTGAAAAATCCAGCGCCTTTAGTTTTCTCTAGTAGTGGACCATCCTAATTATGTAGTCCTATACTCCTCCTTCACTAGTGTATCACATGGAGAATAATTCTTTACACAAGGTACTTATCTCGTCATTGGACGAGACCTTATACCTTTGGGAGACATTATCTAGAAATTCCTTTGCTATGCTTATGTTCGACAGTCCGCTCAGCAGATAATCTAGGATTGACCGCTTAATAGCTAGACAACACATATTGTTTGACCGATCTTAGGTTGCATATTCTTCTTTATTAGCTTCTGAGCTGATGGATGTAGGTAGGGATGGCCTGTCCCTACGTATGGCCAAATTAATATCCGCCATCTCTATTGCAATATCTACATCCTCTTCCACTTTTTTAAAATTTAAACTAGTCAAGGTTTCAATTATGATGTTGTTATTGTTGACATAAAAGGTGACTATAAAATGACAATGCAAAGATTAACACAAATGTAGGATAACAGTGATACTCAAAGCCATAAAATAATATTTTTTCTGAGAATTCGATTACACATATTATGAAAAACCTGTGGGCTGAAGACATAATACATGCAACCAGACCTCCATATAAAAGCATTCAGAGTACACATTATCAGCTCTCATGACACTTCCACCTGTGGGTGAATATATCATTTAAGCAATGGCTTTCCTCCATCTAATTCCTTTATGCACATCTCAAATTCCTATATAAGGCTAACACCTGTGGGCAGAATAATTGAACATAAGATAAGAGAAATCCCCCAATATGCAACAAGAACAATTCAAAATACTGACTCGAAAGGCCACTGTGGTGACTACAATCTCATCAGTACTCAAAAAGGTCTACAAACATAAGAGATATATCTTTATGTTATCCTCGCACTCTGTATGGGCATATAGTCTGTGATAAGGTACCATTAATAAATGCAAAATCCAAATGCATAGTCTAATTATCACATACTAGTGCTGAAAACATTATCAATAAACTTTATTTGAGACTTTGGTAGCGAAAAATCTCAATTAGAGCGATTATCGTGCATTATCGAACATTGAACCTACCACATGAGAAAAAAAAACCTCAAATATCTCCCTTATATCAAATTCAAAGCATAAAAATTCACTCAAAAGTGGCTTTAGAATGCCTTATTTCCTTTTTCTAGAGTGAAATTACCAATGTAATAAATTCAGAAAATTAAAAACTCACTTTATGAATTCCTCGAACCCAGAAATTGACCCAAAATGACCCGGGGCATCCTTACGAGAATTCTAAAATTTTTGAGATTTTTGTAACTGAGTCAACAATTGCTATAGCACTGACGTCAACGCGATAATATAGCTCTAATGTCATTGGGGTGCGTGTGGAGCTGTCACACTTGATGTGCCTCCAAATGCGTCATGCGTGTGCACTGTATGCGCCCCACTGATATTAACGAGCCTGAACCTCTGATGGCACGCATGACACATGAGCCTTACGCATAGACGCGCCTGACTTGTCTAGCCAAACACGTGTCCTCATCTGTAGGCATCACATGTTGGGACAGATGGCTGGCATGTGCATCACATATGTCTATCCCGTCACCGGAAGTTGGTCACTGTGCCCAATGTGGCACATGTCACACGCATCCGCCATCCGTTGCACCACACGTCGCACATCTGTCACGTGCCAGCCAAACCAACTCCCCGCGTGCACTATGCATGCGTTGGACGCATATGGTACATGCACCTGACGGTCTCCATCCTCAGTGACGGTGAGGGAAATTTTTGGTCAGTTTTGAGCCGATTTTTCGAGCTCCCAAGCTCATTTTAAACTCATTTTTCAAGGCTAACTACATGTACACACTTTTAAGCATTCATACCCAAGAAAAAACTAAACAAGAGATCGTTGTTCTCCAAAACCCTTATGGAGAAAAATAAAGAAAAACTTTGTTTTTAATCACCTGATCATGTAACCGCTCTGATATTACGTGTAACACGTAATAAGAATCTTAGTTACATATCTCGGATCGAACTTGAAAGGGAAATAATGAAGAAATTCTCAAATGCCTTAGTTATATAACTTTCTAACGAGCTTTCCAAGGTCGAAATGAGCGCAAATCCTCTGGTACCTTCACGAAATCCCCCCACTGAGACATGGTCAATGTCTTTCTGTAGTTTTCTTAAAAGGTGAACCTCTGAATGGGTCCGAGTAACTTTACATTCACGATTACTTAAGCAACTACAGGATACCATAATCTATATATATAACTTTCATATCGAGCTTCTCTATCACATGCTCAATACGGGTCCAGTTTACATTGACTGGGGTTCATTTTCTCTCTAGAATTCAACCAATTAATCTAGATCCTTTATTGGGTCAGTTTAGTATCTTTATCCGGATCAAAATTACATAACTTAACTGATAAGTTATTCAAAACCGATAAAATGGAATTAATTGTTGTTCACCTTATAGGAAAATATCTAACAAAAATAAGTTAAATAAGTTTATAATATCTTAGAAAGTCTTAATTCTTCCAGATTTAATTATATTCTTATACCTCTTTTTATTTCACTTAATATATAAACTTTTTTTTAAAAAACCTTTAAATTGGTATGAGACATTAATTAATATCAAGGACCTTGATCATGTTAACATAAGATTCAGTATATGTGTATATATCGAATACTTTGGGAAAAACTAAAATAAATTAGAGGTATAGGATTGAAATCAAGCGTATGTAAAAAGGTTTGATAATTTGAAAATTATGTATTGAATTTAATTGTTACAAAATGATCAAGAATCGTATAATAGAAATAGGTTGCGAATTGGTCGAGTTCATGCTTCTAAATGTGATTTAGATATCTCAACTTACAATTAAGACTCTAACACATTACTTTCACAGATTTAATATGAACTCAAGTTCATTTCTTGTATACCCTTAAAAAGTGTAGAAATTTTAAATTTGATTTCTAGAGAAAAAGAGGCTAAAAGAATTATCAAAAGCTACTAATTAATATGTCCATAAGAACAAAAGAGCGTAGATAATGTTTCAAAAATTAATATATCGATGCGTTTCAAAGACTTACGCGAACACTTTCTAGACACGTTTTTTGAACGTTTGGAACGAGTTTTTGACAATTTCAAAATTTCCTCCTAATTGACATAGTTAAGAATATGTGAAATGCTTGTTTAATAGAACATCATTGACACATCTTTTGGTAATAGAATTTTCCTCTCTGAAACATTCTAATGGTTTCACCTATTAATTATGCCCTAATCAATATTAAATAAATTTGTAAAACAATATTCTTAAGCTTTAAATTTATCAAATTAATAACAAATAATTATTAATTCAGAAAAATAATTAAATGAGACTCTAATATTATTGTTAAAAATTCAATTCTATGATTGAATCATTAGTGAATTAGAAAAATAGTTTTTATAATTTTTTAATCAGATCTTTTTAATTGAATAACTTTAAAAATTATATATCATAAATAAAAGAGTTGAATTGTATCTAATTTAAATTCTTGCAAAACTATCCTCTCAAATTGTCAACCACAAATTTTTTTATGTATCTAGTTTTTAACGATATTTAAAGATGAGAGAAAAGAATTCAAATAATTTGAGAGGAAAAGACAAGAGTACTAGATCCTTAATGTATTTTTTTTATAGAAACAATATTAGGATTTCTTTCCTAATTAAAATTAAAAATTATAATTATAATTAAAATCTAACTTTAATTATATTTTTAATTTTAATTAAATCAAATATCTTATATTTGATTCCTGAAGTTTCTTAAACGTTATAATTAATTTTAACTCAATTTAAATTAATTTTTTCCTTTCAAACTACTCTTTATATGTGATATATTAGTTTCCTATTATATCACACTCATTGTAGATTATAATTCTAATTTATAATTAGAATTGGATAAGTTAAAACTTATTTTAATTTAAAATTAATTTCTAATAAATAATTTATAATCATAGATCAAAATTGACATTTAGCAATATGTCATGATTACTTAAATATTAGAAATATCAAAATAGTTTGTCTTAACATGTCTATGCATTATTATAAGGTATAATTTAATCTTTTCGTCATCAAATGTTTTAATTGAATGTAAAGTATGAAATTAGTGTATACTTTATTTAAATCTAATCATATTTATTCTTGCTAATTAGTAATTGATTTATAAACTAGAGATTTTCTTAAATCACTATTAGTCAAGAATAGTGGAACATTCTTTGTAGTGATAAATCAGTTGTTGACTTACTCAATTATCTCCGCATGGTTTATGTTATATCTAGGTACCACCAACTTAGCTACTCCAAATAAAATATGTCATAACTAGCATCAAAACATGGCAATTCTCATCTAAGATATCTTGAAAATCTCAAATAATTACCATTTATACAACTATCATAATGAGGGGATCCATAAACACATAAGTAATGTTCTATTTGAGATCCTCATAATTAGGTAAATTCAGTAAACTTATTCTCTAAACAAGCACTTACATGCTTGTTTAAATATCTTTATAATGCAAGGTGTTATTCGAGCAACTCAGCAATCCCAAAATAATGAGAGAAGCTCCCACATCTCTCTTACATTTCGTTCTAACAACCCAACCCTAACCCTAGATCAGCTCTGTTTCAGTTTACTTTTTCCATTCCTCCATTTCGAGTTCCCTCTAGTCCATCAACTTTCTCTTGTTTCCTTCCAGCATTATTCTTCCTTTGATGACCTGCAAAACAAAGCATCATTAGATTCCATTTAGCTTTTAAACTAAAATGGAGACAAACTTCCTACCTCTACCTTCAACCAACCCGTTTCCCTCTTCTACTCCATCATCCCCATCTCAACTTGTTGCGAACTTTGCACCCCACTCTTCTTCTCCATCCCACTATACAAATCAAACTATCCCACCCCCAGCCTCTATCGTTCCTACTCCTAAAGATTTTGCTCCATCTAATGGTGTGTTTCAACAGATTAAAGGGGCTAGAAAGACATGGAAATAGGTTGTGGGTGACAATTCTAACTCTCCCTTAATCTACTGTCCACCTATTGTGATTGAAGGTAAGCTAATGGTGGCTCCAAGTCTAGACATTCTGCAGGAAGGAGCAAGGATATGGGATGATGCACTTGTTGGTTTTTTTTATAGATAAATGACCTACTTTTCCTGTGATATAAGTATAGAACCATAGAAATTAAAAAGGTAGAGGACTAATGAAAGTTTTGCTAACTAAGCAAGATAACTTAATCTTTACCTTCTCCTCTAAATTGGAAGCTCAAAAGGTAATTGAATAAGGCCCTTGACATATCTCTCAACTTCTTTTATTTCTTCAAAATTGGCAACCGGGCATGTAATTAGAGAAAATTAGATTGAAAAACATTCCTCTATAAGTGAATATCCATAACATTCATTTGGAATATTGGACAACTAAAGGTTTGAGTATGCTAGCTAGTTACTTGGAAAAACCAATATATGTATGGATGAAAACACTGCTTTGAGGAAATAGGTTGGATTTGCATGATTATGTGTGAGTATGGATATTTTTAAGGAAATGAAAGACAACATTCCTATTATAAGGTTAGTTGATGGGCATTCTCTTAAAGAAGACAAGGTTTCGGTTACATACTAATCGCGGCTCTGTCATTTCGATCTTAAGATCAAACCCTTGAAAGCCGAATCAAAAATAATTTAATTCCAAGGATTGCAACATAGGGTGCAACCTCGGGTCGTCTCATTTAATCGAAACCTAATGAAATGGACCTAAGCTAGCCTATGTGTCATAAAATGCAAGCGAAATTAGTAAGAAGGGGGTTTCAATCTTGAAAATATTAATGAACTAAAATGCATTGTAAAAAGCATGTAAAAAGTATTTTTGGGTTTTTGAGAATAGAAAATGAAGATATTAAAACAAGTGATAAAATCCTCTTGAAAATGAGCTTTGGCTATCATAGTTCAAAACTAATTTGATGGAATTAGAAATCACTAAGTTTG
>JAOSBL010000007.1:1092939-1103064 GCA_027568915.1 Erythroxylum roraimae
TTCAAGCCTACTAAATTAATAACCCAATAACAATAATTAAACAACAAACAAGCATACATAAATCATTAAACAAATAAACAACAATTTTTTGGTTAATGTGGAGGGCTTTCAAGAAGCAGTTACTAAGGGATTAGATTATGTGATCTGTGGTTCTAAGTAGTTCATTTGTTTGCAAAAGCTCAAGACTATTAAATAGGAATTGAAGATGTTAAATTTAAGGAGAGGTTAGAATTCCACAAAGGAGATTGAAAAAGCAAAAAACAAGCTATCGATAATTCAGAAATCTTTGACAACTAACCCTACTGATTGTACATTAGCTATAGCTGAGAGAGAAGCTCTTAAGACCTACTTGCAAATAGTAGATAATTTTTGTTCTTTATTGAAACAGAAAGCAATAATTAATTGGATTAAGGATAAGGGCATATGTATAAAACTTTTCTACAATTCAGTGATAGCTAGAAGAAATTTCAATAGAATCACCTCCATAAAATCCAAATCTGGGGAAATTTTATTTGGCCAAGATGAAATTCTAAAGGAAGCTAGGAATTTTTATCGAAATCTCTTAGGCACATAAGGTCATTCAGTGGGTATTGGAGTGGATCTTAGGCAATTTGTTACAACCAAGATTCCCGAACAGGAAACTTCTTTGCTAATTAGACATGTCACGATCAAGAAATAGAGAAGGTAGTTTTTAATATGAATATCTCTAAGGTCCTGGGTCCAGATGGCTTGAATGGTCTTTTCTATTAAAAAACTTGGAGTAACATAGGGAGATTTGTTAAAGATGTACAAGATTTTTTCCAAAATGATGTCTTGTTTAAAGAGATTAATAAGACCTTTCTTTGTTTTGTCCCTAAAAGTTCTAACCTGACCACTTGGAGCGATTTCAGACCTATATCATATACTAATTTCTTCTATAAGATCATTGTCAAGATTTTGCAAAACAGGCTAAAGGATGTTCTTCACTTACTCATTAGTAAGAATCAAAGTGTTTTTATGAGAAGTAGACATATTGGGGATAATATCCTTTTATTGCAGGAGTTTTTGAAAGGCTACATTTGAAGCAGAAGCCTTCAAAACTACACTATTAAAGTGGATCTACAAAAATCTTTTGATAGTGTTAACTGGAGATTCTTGCTACAGACTATGGAGGTTATGAAATTTCCCCGTAAGATTATCAAATGGATTCAAGAATGCATTATCACTGCCTCATATGAAATATTGATTAATGGAAACCCCATAGAGATGTTTAAAGGCAACAACAGACTTGGGCAAGGGGATCCTCTTTTTCCTTACCTATTCCTTATTTGCATAAAGGTTCTCACCTTTATGTTGAAACACAATACTTCAACTGACTCCAACTTCAGACACTATTCCAAATGTAAGAAGCTTTCACTAACTAGCTTATATTTTGCAGATGATCTTATTCTTCTAAGTAGAGCAAATGCTCATTCAATTTCTCTTTTGATAAGTACTCTCCATACTTGTAAGGAGCTGTCTGGATTTAGTATCCACTTTCACTAAAGTTACTTCTTACTATCCAAAAGTGCTACTCACCTATCAAATTCTTTGTCATAAGCTACTGGCATAGAAAAGAAAGACCCGCCTCTTCTATATTTGGGCATTCTTATCTCATTCAGGAGACTAAGATTTCGTGAATGTCTTTCTTTAATAGAAAAAATTCAGAAAAGATTAGGTTCTTGGACTAATAGAACCCTATCCTATAAAGGTAAACTTCAGCTTTTGAAGTAGGTAATTATGTCAATGTAAATTTACTGGTGCTCTTACATCTTCCTCTCCAAAGGACTTATTAAAACTATGAAAAAACTGATGAAGCAGTTTCTATGGGGTAAAGGAAAAGGTGAGAAAGGAATTGCAAAAGTGAATTGGAAGCATATTTGTCAACTGAAAAAGGCAGGTGGGTTAGGTTTGGAGTCAACCAGTAAGAACAACAGATTTCTTATGAACAGGAGAATTTGGAAATTCCTAAGTAAAAAACAATCATTGTGGATCAAATCGATTGACTGTAGGATAGAAACTAACATCTATCTTATGCAGTCGAGTTAAACATATTGTAATTTTGCCTTGTAAAAAATTAAAACAAGTTAAAATATATATTTAAAACTTTTAGTAACTTGATTATGAACGATACAAATGTTTGATCATATCAGACACGTTTAGAGCAACTAAAATAAAACAGATTTGTAGGATTGAAATAAAGAATATGTCAACAGGTTTGACAATTAATTCTTTAAATCAATTGTTACAAAATAATCAATTGTACCGTAGAAATAGGTCATGAATTGGTCGAGCTCATACTTTGAAGTTTAATCATATCTCCTTAGTTCATGGCTTTTACTGCTCTAGAATTTTTTATTTGAGAATAAAGGAAGAAAAAAAACACATGAGTTTCTTTACTTAGTTGACGGGGCAGCCAGAATTTGAGAATAAAGGAAGAAAAAAACACGAGTTTCTTTACTTAGTTGACGGGGCAGCCACAATCTTTGAAACTCGATGTAAATGAAGAAGTCACCGATGACTTGGTATTATATTGGCAAGTCTGCACTAACTAAGCCAACATTGTCTATGGTTTTGGATTCACGTTCACTTCTACAGGTAACACTTTGTAAAGCTTCTTCTTCTTTTCCGTTTGTTGTAAGGCTAGCATTTCTAATGCCTCTTTCCGGAAACTTTGATTAGACGTGACTAATGTTTTTTGAAAATACTGGTTGGCTTTGGCTGGCTTTGGCTTTCGCGGAGAATTGACAATAGGTCCGGTCGGGTTAGGTTAGGTTCATCTAAGCCTAAGCTTGGTCCAAAACTCGATTGAGCACCAACTATACAGCTCAAGTCCGAATTTGATTCAACCTTTTTTATTTTTTAAAATTAAAAATATAAATGATATCATTTTATTCAAATGATATCGTTTTTTTAGAATTTTTAAATTTCAAATCGAATTAAACTAGACAATCTTAGCTCAAAACTAGCCTAAAGTCTACAAATTTTATAAAAATAAATTCAAACTTAATCCGAAATTCGTCCAAACTAGACCGGACAACTATCATCCAGAGTTTATATCATACTTATATACAATATAAGGTTATCAAATTGACTCAAAACAAGTTTTAGATCCTTTAATATCAATAGTTCTTCGCACAATTTAATACCTGATTTATTTATATTTAAAACATATTCAAATATCTCTATCAACTAATTGAAACACTCTGAATTAAACATCAACTTGTAGAGTATCTCTATCAAGTAATTGAAACACTCTCAATTAAACATGTCGAGCACTTAATCAATCACTTAACTTTGACAAACTCCCAATATGTCTAGCTCAAAAAATACCATTGATTGATCGATCTAAATTCTTTGACTAACTGCCCTATTGATAGTCACACGTTTTGGTGATGTCTCAAGCCCAAAATTCACCCTTTTTTTTTTCTTTCTATTTTTAACCATTCGATATGTTAAGTCGATATCAAACTTTCGGCTAACTGATATCCTATGAAAAGAACAAGTTGAAATCTGCAACCTTCAAGTTTTTCAAAGATTAAACACTCTTTTCACAAAAATTTAATTTAAAATTAATTTTCAATTTTCAATTTTTATTTGAAAATTTTAAAAAAGTTTCTATAAATTTTCTCTTAATTATAAAAATATTTATGCACTATGCCTAATTGTTAATGATTATTTAATGATTGAATTTCTAAAATATTGAAATGAGCAATTCAAAAATTATATTTGATCTTTACTTATTATTTTAAAACTCACTTAAATTGCATATAAGATTTACTTTACTCATTTTGTTCGTTGATGATCAGCTTGACTTGATTTTCCCATTTGATCTCCTTACTCTTATCTTACTCTTGTATTAAACTTATCTTTCATATATTATTTAATAATTTAAAATATTAAAGTTATCTACAATAAAAAATTAATAGTATATTTTTTTTACTAGAATTATGAATTAGAGTCTCATTCAACGATTAAAAAATCTAACCGGTTTGGCCGGTTCAACCGTAAAAACCTTGAACTATCTAACTTTTTCATTCGATTTTTAACTTCTTCATTCGATTTACTTTAACAATTCTTGTTGTTAAAAACTGATCAATCTATTAATTAATCGGTTAATTTTTATTAATTAATAAGTTCTTATAAACCAAAATAAATTAATTGATTTTCATTTAATAACTCACTTTTTCAATTAAACTTCTAATTTTTTGATAGATAAGGATAATCTCTTTCACTCATATTTCAAATTCTTTAATTTTATTCAATCTTTAGCCTATTTTGTGACAATCTAGGTTAAACTTTTTAAATCTTAAATTTTTTATCTTATCGGTTTAACTTCCAGTCCAAATATTTAGAATATCAGTGTCATTTGATCCATTAACAATAAAATATATTGTTCTCTAACACAAATAAAAACGTTTCGATCCTTTTCAAAAGATAAAAATCTAAGTGAAACTCATACTTATTATGATCGCGTAAAGTTTGCAAATGATGGAGAGTCATGTAGTGCACGCATGGTCGATTGGAGTCGGTCACTCCAATCAATATTTCTAATTAAGGACATTAGTTTCCAAACTCTCATCATCACTCCTTTGAATAACGTATGAATCCCAAGGGACTGATGCAAATATCAGCATAAGCATCCAAATAAACCATTAATTCCCTCGTTCGTAGTAGTAATGATAAAATGGTTGATAGCTTGACACATCAGAAGGGTTGTCTACTTACTCTGAACTGCAATTATTTGTTCTAGTTATTCTAGTTAACGAAGCCATGATAAAGTGACTCATATATTATACTGTGTGATCTTACTAGGCAAAGAACCATATTCTAGGTTTGAAGGGAATCTTATAGTTGGAAAAAAATGGCAGTTACGTACAACAATAAACTCATCCACTTAGTTTAGAATTAGAATAACTTTAACTTTTGAGTTATAAAATTCCAGCTACTAGTACTAGTGGACACAGTTCAAGTAACACTTTTAAGTATCTGAATTTGTGCTTCATCATGGTAGTGGTTGAATTACTATAAGCCAGAAATGTTAGACTTCATGTGAATAGATAACCGAGATGTTGGAGATAAACCATTGGATGGATTGGAAAGTGGTAAACAAGACTGGAAGGTGCAGGATTTGTAGACTATGGCAATGGAAGATATTGGACCACTATTTATATATGTGTGTACCGTATGAAGAAGAAGCAGAGGTCAAGTGCGGAGTAGGTGAGCGAGGTTGAAACATTTGACATCAACAATTTGTGTCAACCGACAAACGCAGACGTCTTATGATTTGAAATTGGTTTTTTTGGCGTGTTGATAAGGAGGCACTCGTTCACCGTATTCCAGAGACAAATTAACTTCAGGCGGGGCCTGATGGCGCTTAATGCGGCACAATTTTTACCTTGACCATCTTCGCCGTATTCGGGTTTTGACAGATGGTAAAGAAATAGTAGTTCTTCAGACCACTCTTTCAGGTGTAATTGATCTTGTAGACTAAGCTGTTAACATATAGTATCACACAATCTCTCTTAGTCAACTAATACCCTGTAATTAGCCTTTATTTGTGCATAAGATCATATACATTAATGATGTATTTTATTATGTTAATTTGTTGATTTAATTAGAGACATCTACAATGTATAAATAGGAGTATGTATGTCTCGTTTGAGACACACAGAAATACAAACTTCATCTTCAATTCCTTCTGTTATTCTCTACTTCTACATAAGCAATAACAATGAATTTCTTTATTATCGCCAAAGAAAAAGTAAGCTACTGTAACTATTATCAGTTGCTCGTATTATGAACTTGATCGTAAGACACTCCGACCTTTTATTTTACATTCAACTTCAAAGAAGTACTGAAACGAAAGGAAAATAAAAGATAAGAAAGAATAGCATAAAAGCACTTTTTATTTTAATACAAGGGAGATGAAACACAAAAGTTAAACAGCTAAATACTACGCTTTTGGTCAGAAACATCAGTTATGTCCTTACGTAGCAGGGTTAGACAACCTGAGGGGAGCTCCTGAAAGCACATTAAATCAATCTAATGTAGACTTGTAGATTTAGCCAATTAGTCAGCACGTTGATTTCCTTCTCGAAAAACATGACGCGGCTTTACCACCCACTCTCTAGTTATTAATAACTTAATACCCTGAGCCAAGGAATAATTTGTCAAACTCCTCTTTATCGAATCCAATTAGAATATTGATGACAATTAGGGAGTCTGAGTTTAACTCCACCTGACGATATCATAAGTTCCAAGCAAAAAGAAGACCCGAGTAAACACCTTACAACTCTGCCTCAAGGGGAGAACAACGGTCTAACCAAAACAGTAGCACATATTTTGATAGGTTAAATAGTATATTTGTAACAGTCTAACCAAAATTGTTTCTGGTGCGATGTCAACTAGCACTCGATTATAAAGATGAAATGGTTTCAAAATTAAATAGCAAGACTTAGTACTTTGGTGAAAATGAAATCTTAATATGTGTAAGGAATAAAAAATGAGTTATATTGCTTGTTAAAGTAGCCGTATGTATTACATAAGCTTGACGTTATGGCTGGCTTGTTTTAACTTAAGCACCATCAAAGTTGAATCCATCGTCTGGAAGGTAAGATTGTGTAGTTAAAGTTTCACTAATGTGTCTCAACGTATGGGGAGGGTGGTTTACTTTGGTCGAAAACAGTCGCTTTAAGCAGTGGCAGTCCTGTCATTTGCTTCATTCAAATCTATAATGGCTAAAGTAGGAGTACTATGGTCGGCTATCACGGAGGATATAGTCTGATTGATAGTAACATGCACCTCTTTTCGATTCACTATGTAGTCAATGGCTAGGTAGAAATATTAATTGTTTTAATGGCTTCTACTTCTTTTTCTCAACTTAATTTATGATAATAAGATTCAATATTTCACAACTACGTCATGCTTAGAAGGAAGTATATTCTCTTATCTTTGTAATCTTCCAACTAATCTTTCCGTCCTAAACTTTTGTCTCTTGTTCGAATTTAAGATTGTTCGAAATAGTACTTTTAAAAACGAGTTTATTGATTCTTATCAAACTTCACGTGTTAACGAGATTTATATTAAAAGTTATTGTTTTATTATTCAAAATAGTACTATACACTAAGCAATTTTTTTCTTCACATTTATTTTTCAACTAACTTTATTTAATAATCGGGATAAATAACAAAAAGGAAAATTTTATGAAATATATAAAGGTGATTGGCTGCTTTAAAGCAAGGTGGTGTCCAACCTAATTGTTATATAAACAAAGACTTAATCCATATTTTCCTTAAAAGTCATTTGAAATATCATTTCAATTATAAATTTTTGCAATAGGCAACGATCGTATAAAAGGAAAAACATACTGAATCCAAGCAATTTCTTATATAAAAAAGAACATCTAGAATGTTAACAGTAAAGTTCAAAATAATTGAACTTATTAGAGTTTGAAAATCTTTGATTAGACGTGTGATTGGGGTATGACAAATCGGGGTCGTGATGTTTACAACAGTGTGAACATTAATGGCTACATACGGGCATTATTAAAGCAACTTGATTGGCAGTTAGGGAAGAAAGGAAAGGAAAATATCGTCCCGCATGCCTCGGTGTTTGTGCTTCTGAGTGTGTTCGTTCCAACTTTGAACTCAACACTGGGCCGTCTTACTTTGACCTGACTCGGCCTTTTTCAACTAAAATTTTCCTAACACTTAATTAGTTTCCAAGATCAAAGAACTTGGTAAGTGCGATCACATCTTAGGTGCTGATCAAGATGTGACCGTCCTTTTCAGACAGTATCTTTTACTGTGAATCCCGTGCTCTCTAAGAGGACTAATTGCAACTGTCATTAAGGACATATGCTTATTAAGAATTTTACTGCTCAGAATTATAGACATTGGCCCGGTGTGACGTTAAGGTTAGATCAATGCAAAGTCATCAGCTAAGAATCCCCCACTGCTATAAGAAAACTCTGCACCTCTAATTCCTCGACTCAAACCAAGGCAAACGGAGAAACATCAAACATGGCTTCTCCTAAAGTTTCTCTTCTTTCAATTCTCCTACTACTATCTTCTTCAATGGGGCTGTCGTTTCCGATCAAAGACAGCTTCCTTCATTGTCTTTCCTTCACTTCTAGGTTCTCATCAGCTCCATTTTCCTCTAACATTTATACTCCAGACAACTCTTCATTCTCTTCTGTCCTAGAATCTACCGCTCAAAACCTTAGATATTTGTTGCCTTCTGTCACAAAACCCTCGTTTATCTTCACTCCTGCTTACGAATCTCACATCCAAACTGCTGTTTTTTGCGCAAAGAGGCTTGGAATTCACCTCAGAGTCCGTAGTGGAGGTCATGACTATGAGGGTGTCTCATATGCTTCTGAAACTGAAACACCTTTTGTTATTCTCGACCTCTCCAAGCTTCGTTCTGTTAATGTCGATATTGCTGCTGGCACTGCTTGGATTCAAGCTGGTGCCACTATTGGTGAAGTTTACTACAGAATATCTGAGAAAAGCAAAGTTCACGGCTTCCCAATGGGTCTTTGCAGCAGTTTGGGTGTTGGTGGGCACATCACAGGTGGTGCCTATGGTTCTATGATGCGAAAGTATGGTCTTGGTGCTGACAACGTCGTTGACGCTCGCATTGTTGATGCACGAGGCAGAGTTCTTGATCGCAAAGGCATGGGTGAGGACCTCTTCTGGGCAATTAGAGGTGGTGGAGGAGGGAGTTTCGGGGTCATTGTTGCTTGGAAAATAAAGTTGGTTCCTGTGCCACCAACTGTCACAGTTTTTACAGTTACAAAGACATTAGCTCAAGGTGCCACTAAGTTGCTGTATAGATGGCAACAGGTTGCTGCCACACTTGATGAGGATTTGTTTATCAGGGTCATTATTACAACTGGTGGAACTGGAGCTCAAACAACTGTTGCAACTTCCTATAATGCCTTGTTTCTTGGAGATGCTAAAAGACTTCTCCAGGTCATGAAACGCAGCTTCCCTGAGCTGGGTTTGACACCAAAGGATTGTGTACAGACGACTTGGATCAATTCTGTGCTGTATATTGCTGGCTTCCCAAGTAATGCGTCTGCTGATGTTCTGCTTCAGGGGAAGTCTCTATTCAAGAATTATTTCAAGGCCAAGTCTGATTTTGTCAAACAGCCAATTCCTGAAGCAGGGCTTGAGGGGTTATGGAAAAGGATGCTACAAGAGCAGAGTCCTCTCATGATATGGAATCCTTATGGTGGAATGATGGCCAAGATTCCCGAGTCTGCAATTCCTTTCCCTCACAGAAAGGGTGTTTTGTTCAAAGTCCAATACTTGACCAATTGGCAGGATGGAGAACAGAAAATGGCAAAACATATGGAGTGGATGAGAAACTTTTACAATTACATGGCACCTTACGCCTCGCAGTTCCCAAGAACTGCGTATGTCAACTACAGGGACTTGGATTTAGGCATGAACAGGGACGGTAACACAAGCTTCATAGACGCATCAGCTTGGGGTGCCAAGTACTTCAAGGGTAACTTCTACAGGTTGGTACAAGTGAAGACGAAGGTAGATCCTGACAACTTCTTCAGGCATGAGCAGAGCATCCCACCTATTCCAATTTCTAAGAGAAGACAAGGAAGACGAAAAGGGCACTGGTAGAAGTACTAACCTATTTGGCAGGTTTTGTTAATTCTTGAAAGTAGTTTAACTAAGCATGCAGAAATAAGCATCCATATAGGAATGTAGTGATGCTTTGCATTTGCTTACAAGTTGATGTCATGGTTGGTTTCTAAAATTTGTGCAATTTTTGTGTTTCTTTAGCTTGTTGTCACTGAAGGAAAGCGTCTATGTAAAACGGAAATGAGTTCCCATTATAAATCAATCTACAAGTGTTCTTGACTCGTGTTTGAGACACTCTGCTCGAGTTCTGTTAAATAACAAGCTTAAAACTTCCAAGTGATAGCTCTGTTAAATAACAAGCTTAAAACTTCCAAGTGATAGCTGATGGAAATTAATTCAAATTTTAAAATTGTTTAAATTCTTTTAGAATAGGTTTTAGATTATCTTAGAATAAGTCTTAGATTATCTTTAATCTTATCTTATAAGCTAGATTTAGTGG
>JAOSBL010000007.1:1103164-1116657 GCA_027568915.1 Erythroxylum roraimae
TGTTTAAATTCTTTTAGAATAGGTCTTAGATTATCTTAGAATAAGTCTTAGATTATCTTTAATCTTATCTTATAAGCTAAATTTAGTGGCTGAAAAATCTATTTAGTTTGTATTTTGTCTATATAAGGCAATCAAGTTCAATAATAAAAGTGTGAGAGTGTGTTACGTATTGTTCAATCTTCATCTAGTCCCCATCTTATTCTTCTTATTTTCTTAAAAAATCCAACAATAGCCTCCCAACCATAAAGAGGAACATGATCTTGTGCCTCAATCTCTAATCAAAACCATTACTACCTCAATATTGACAATCACCTTTGTTTTGATTTGATGATGTGGTCCAAGTGCAAGATCCGTTTCGATAAGGTCATTATCCTTCCAAAGCACCATAATCTGCGCCAGCAATCTGGCTTCATCTTATTAAGTCTGCTTAAATTTTATTCCAGACTTCCTAGCAAAAACAAAAAGGGAAAGAGATCCAAACTCTGTATTTGTTTCAATTCTAGAGCAAAAGAGAACGTTATGATGGGCCTCAACATGGTTTCGTACTATTTGAATCATGCAAAATCATTTCAGTTCGAAAACTATCATACATTTCCGAGTCTAGAATAGGATAATTCAAGTCATGTAAAGTAATGCCAATTGCTGGCAGCGTCCGCTTTCTTCAACAAATGACTACAGTACAAAAGCAAATATAGACAATACGGTCGAGAAGACTAGAATGCTTGGAATGGACAAGCAGCACCTTAACATTTTCTCTGCATGGAAACTTGGAACAACTCAAGAAGCATCGCCGACAAACCTCCGATTGTATATCAATTTCTGTTTCCTACAATTTCATAGCAGATCAAGTCAAAGGTCCCCATAATTGAAGTAGGCAGCTCATAAGGTGCCATATATCCGTACAAACTTCTTGTCCAATTTCAGTTGTAATTTATTTAATTATATGATCTAATTTTTATAATTTAAAAAATTCACGAACAATTTATATGATATTAACTATGATAATTATGAGGGTAATTATGATGATTTTTTTTATTTACAATATATTTGATTTCCTATCTTATGTGTGGAAGGTGTATCCGAAGTCTCACTCGTAGCACACACTATACCCAATTTATTTATGTACAGTTTTCAAAAAATAAACTAAATTGGGAGGGACAAACCTTCCTTCCATATAGATCTTTCTTATTCTTTATCTATTTACAATGTGAAATATATTTAACATTTTATCATGATTTCTTACTTTCCTTATTGTTAGTTTTAGGAGTCCACTTATATGAAAGATCTTTGTCATGGGCCTAGTGAAGAAACATATTCATGGGCTTTGACACCATACTTTAACCCAAAATCTTAAGGCATTAGTTTTACGGGTCATTTCCACTTATATGTTCTTTACTAATTTCATTTCTTTCCAATGTAAAATTCTTACTCACACTTGACATCCCAACACTTACTAATTTTTACAAAAATAATATTAACGTACTCCTCCACCTTTAATGGCAAAAAGAGAGCTTCTCCTGTGGATTTCCCATTGAGAATCTGATTGCCTAGTAGCTGAACCAAATTTTCAGTATTTAACACTAGAAGCACCTACTGCAAAGTGCCCTTCAACACCTACATTAGGGCGACTCCCACCTAAATCATACATGCAGTTGAATAGTTACATAGCTAAAAGCATATAAGATTTTATACTTAAGTAAAAGACATAGACGTCCCTATAATTTAAAAGAATTTTGAAAACAATTCCTAATTTTCAAAATTCTTAGAAAAAACTCTTTTTAATTTTTAGCTTTTCAGAAAAACTCCTTGTCTTATATTTTAAAAATAATGATGAAATATATGCGGTATGAATACCGGATATAGACTAATCAAATATCACTAATACGATGACCTAACTTAGCTCTTAAACTCAACCATGAATAAATTTAATTTAATTTAAATTTAAATTTAAATTTAACTCAACTTCAATAATTTAAGATAATTATAATAAATTATTAGTTTGAATCGATTCAAATTTACGAGATATGCTGAATAGTCATATAAGTAACATTTGATTATTCCAAGTGTAATATTCATATATAATGTATTTTGTTGTTATTTTTTACACAACTTTGAATTAGGACTTCTCTCTCTACGATTATGTTCTAACCTCTCACCACCTTCACTATCTTTCTGCCACTTCCTCCTTTAGAAATCACTCTTTCGTACTCCTTTAGAAATTACTCAATTTGTTCATGGTGGCAGCGACCTTTGCCTTAACAGCAGGCCTTCTTCAGGCCTCCCATATAAAGCAAAGTGAACCTTGGTTCTCAAAGGAGGACTTCCCTTCACTTTCCAGGGAGTCTCTTACAGTGAAAATTGGTGGCAATACATTGGAACTGAATCCAAACGGGGAGCAAATTCAACAGAGCCTCATCTAGTGGCAGACTGGCGACAAATTTTTTCGAAGGTACACCATAAAGGAGCTTTGAAGCATTATCAAAACATGATTCAAGATTGCATCATCACACCTCCAATGGAGCTCCTCCAAGTAGGCATGAAGGCTTGGTTCACAACCTTCATTATTTTCCTCTGGTCTAAATGCCCTGCATTTCCAATAGTGAATGCATGGGCAAAATCACTTTGGAGTAAAAAGGGATTAGAAAAGGTTATGCCAATGGAGGAAGGAATGTTCCACATACCTTGACTTGTTGAGCACCACTTGCAGCCATTTACCTAACCAAAGCTCTCAACTCAGCCATTTGTTGCTCCAAAGTAGCAGTACTAGCTTCATTAACCTTCAATGGGTGGGGGGTCCTCTTGAATGCTGAATTGTTGGGAGTTAGTAGTCATGTTGGAAATGAGATTTCTAGCTTCAATAGGTATCTTGTCCACTAATGCACCTCCACTTGTTGCATCTACCATATTTCTTTCTTGTGGCAGAGGCCCCTCATAGAAATACTGGATCAAAAGCTTGACTGCGCGTCGTAAAGTTAGTCAAAACAAAATAACTAGACTACTACTATAGCAGTGGTTAGTCTAGGTCGATCCCATAGAGAGAATGTGTAAAGTTGTTGAAATGAAATTAATCAGTGTTTACGCTTTGGGGGGGGGGGGGGGGGGGGGGATTATTTTAATCAAGAAAATAAAGTGAAACTAGACTAATAAAAACAAATTAAAGAAAATATGCAAAAAATGATAAAAGTGGAAAATTCAGTAGGAACTCGGTTCTTTAGTTCAATGTTGGCCAACACCCTAATTAAGCATATTTCATTGATTTGTTGTTCTCTAACCTCTTCGAGAAACTATTAATGTGGGCTAATAATTAACCTGAGTTTTCCCATAGCTTTTGTTTAATAAAGATACGATCGTTAATTAAACCTAACTTCCGAATAACCTAGGATACGATTTCTAGATTTAATTAGGCAGTAGCATTATGAATTAGGAAAACTGATTAATCAAGGAAACAACTACATACAATGTGTCATTTAACCTAGGTCATGTTATCCCTAATGATTACGAATCATTAGCTACACGTGAATTTCAACATAACAATTACAGATTATATCGAAATTCTAGCAATGGGTTTGCAATTAAACGATTTAATGAACGCATTAAAATCATCTTTTCATAATAACCAATGGGTTCATACACAAATAACCGAACAATAAAGAAAATTCGATTATCCATACATAATACCCAAATCAATTAACATAAGATAAAAAAATCAATTTCTAATAAGAGAAAGAAATAACAAAACAATAAAATAATACTTAACCCAGGTCATCGGCGTCAATATCACCTCAGAACTAACGTCAGAAAACTAGCCTTCTATCTCCATTTTCGTGCTCCAAGCGTCAATCATCTTCTCCCTGTCCTTCGGGGTGAAATGAATGAATAATAATCGTTAGAGCCTCCACCTTTATTATCTTTCATGCTACTAGTCTCCTATTCATCGATTTGACAAATAAAGATGGTGGTCCAAGGCATATTTCACTCCCTATCTCGCACAGCCGCCTCCCCCTATCACTGTAGCTTTCCACTATTCCATGATGTTATGACGAATAAATTTGGGGGGTTTTAGGTCCACCCTACTATTTACTCACTTCTCTTCTCTCACGCCAAGTTGCAGCTCTTCTCCATTTCTCTCAGCCACCAAGCAGAAGCCCCCTCTCTTCACACCCCCTTACTGTTTTATTGATGGGACAATTTTTACTTAAGAGTTTCTGGTCCAAGCTACTGTACACCTAAAACCTTTAGTCAACTTATGGAAAACGTCTGCGTTTCTGCAGACGTCTACGTGTTTGCATTTCTGCAGGTGGTCTGCGTTCTCTCCACTACGTCCTCGTTTCCCCTTCTCTTCATACTGCTGCGTTTTCTTCATATTGTGCATGTGTTATAGTCCATTTATTTCTACCGCATGCACATTCCACCTACTGCATCTTAGCTATTTTATGAACGTTAAATTAACATAAATTGCATGTAAAATTTCATGTATAATTATGCAGCTCACATTATTTGCATTTTGTGCTTTCATTTTTCTTTTCTTCTTCTTGTCTTTTTTTTCTTCTTATTCCAAGAAAACAAGTGAGAATTAATCTTGAGAAAAATGACCCAAATGTAGTACTTTTGACTCACTTTAATTCTTTACTTCCAAATTGTACCTAAAAACATATATGAATTAAAGTGAGTATCTTAAGCATTTTCATATCATTAATCGCTAAGTGTAAATAATTAAATATATCAACAATTAAACCGATATCAATTTCCCCCACACTTAGCCATTGGCCGTCCTCGGGCAAAACATCCAAATTAAGCTCAAAGACCTGAAACATTTACTCAATTCCCATATTTTCCAAGACAATATAATCACAACTAAAGATGAGTGACTTTCAAAAATCATAACAATAATTCAACATTCAATGTGACTACTCATAATCAATTAACAAGTATCATCTTCATAAACCGAGCAATCTAGTGGAATACTAGAAAAATGTGTTTAATTAAAATACATTCACGAGTGTACTCAACACCATTCATGATCATGAAAATCTACAACTTTGCTTATCGTTTTATTTCTCAACCACTAATGTTCACATGTAAAATCATGGATCAAAGGACTTTTCAAGGTTGTAATGTGGGTAAAGGTAAAGTGAAATGTATTTGGGTCAAGTAGTATGAAAGCCATTAAGCTAGTGAAACAAAGCAACACTCATCAAAAACTGGTTACCGTCAACTATGACAAATGCAACATTTATATTTCACAAGCCCATTCAACTCTCACACACAAACCACATGAAGCATATACCAATTCGAAGGAATCACTTGTACAATTTATGCCAACAATACATTGAAATCACAAGAGTGAACCTTCCAAGCCAACATCTACCTCATATTCAACATACTCAAATAACACATTCATTACAACTCTAGGGAGATGCATTAACCATAAACAACTTTTCAAAACATATGCAATTCCTCCTTGATACATTTATTTAAACTTTTTTTTTATTCTTTTGCTTTCTCTTTCTTTCTTTCTTTTTCATTTTCTTTTCTTTTCTCTTTTGTTCTCTTTTCTTTCTTTCTTTTCCTTGTAAAAATTAAAATAAACTACATCAACATGAGAATTTCAATGATTAAATATAACAAAACATCCCAACATTAACCAACCCACACATATGTACACCCCCACGCTTACACTTTTGTACATCCACAAACTCACCAATCATAAATGTTCCATTAGCTTCATGGCTTGGGTAGGACATTTGGTTAGGTAATAAAGCATGTAATATGGTTGATACAAAAAGAAAGGCTAATAAGGCTCAAAGAGGCTTATCAAAAAGGAAAATCATATAATAGGTAGGCTATTTGGCTAATGTAGTTCAGAAAAGCAAAGAATGTCTAATCATATCCACGTTAATGCATGTGATAAAAATATGGTCTCAAATAGAAATTCAACCCTAAATTGGGATGTACATGTCATGAAGGTCATACATTATCAAAAGGCAATGAGACTGATATGGATGTGTCAGTCAAATAAGGCTCAAAATCTCACCGGCTTTGTCTACCATTAGTCACTACTCTTCTAAAGATAATGCATATCGACCAATCACAAGAGTAAAAATACATGCTAGAATTGCTATGAAATTCTCTAGTCAATCCACACTCTAATCACGACTATATAATCCCAAAAAAATAGAAAATGAGAAAATGTTTGTTTCATTTGTTTTATTCTTTCTCTAATTTTGATTGAAAACTTAAAAACAAGTACAACAAACAAATTTAAAAACACACATACATATAAAAAGTAATGCAGAAATATAAAGGAAAAGAAACTTCCCTTAGGTTGCCTCCCAATAAGTACCATTGTTTAGGGTTGCTGGCTTGACTCCTTGTTTCCTCCTCACTTGACAAAATTGTGATCTTCAGGTGTCACATGCGGCTCCTCCACGTGAGGTAGTTCTGAATAGGGCTTTAGTTGATCATCATCCTCATTCAGTGTCTTCCCTATCCTCAGATTCTCAATCCTAACTGAGTCCATACACTCCAGAAATATTTCAAACGTCTTTTCACCTTTTTCTTCATCATTTAATTCCTCCCATCTGTTATGTAAAGGTAAAGAGTTAGTCTCAAAAATAATCATGGACTCAATACTCTCTAAGCTAAAAGATGTGTCCCTTTCAGTTTCGAGCTCCTTCTCAACTTCTTCGACACAAGCAATTCATTGAGCGTTGACCTTAAAATTCTCAAGCTCCTCATCACTTTGTAAAGTTTCCGTACAAACGTCCATTGGGTATATCTCGGGTTGATACGGTTGCTCCTCTTCACTTTATGGTTCCAGATGATTGATATCTCCCCATCGAGACAATGCATCTTGCTAATTGCAGAGCATCCTGTCGGGTTTGGTATATACCTTGCTGAAACAGCTGTTGCATATTCTGTTGAAACTGTTGCATATCCTGTTGAATTTGAAGATTGTTAGGAGCCATAATATTAAACATTTCTTCTAGTGATGTACCTGAATTCTGACAAGAAGCTTCTGGTCCACATAGGAATTGCTGTGTGTCCTGCAAACTATCATCGAAGTAATTCTAATGATTATCCTATCCATAAAAAAAGTTAGGTTGATTAGTCCAAACATTGTTATAGGATTGAGAATATGAGTTATAAAAGATATTACTTCCATCCATATCAAAAAAAAACAAAAAAGTGAAAAGATCACAAAATAAATGAAAAGAAATCAAGTACAAACAAATATATACAAATGACTACTTAAATCACAAATAAAAACTAAAAAACCGCACTCCCAAGCAACGATGCCAAAATTGACCACGCGTCATAACGCTAGTCAAAATAAAATAACTAGACTACTACTATAGCACTGGTGAGTCTGGGTTGATCCCACAGAGAGTGTGTGTAAAGTTGTTGAAATGAAATTAATCGGTGTTTTGGCTTTGGGAGGGTTTGGAATTTTTTTAAAACAAGAAAATAAAATGAAACTAGACTAATAAAAGCAAATTAAAGAAAACATGTGAAAAATGATAAAAGTGGGAATTCGGTAGGGACCTGGTTCTTTGGTTTAATGTCAGCCTACACCTAATTAAGCATATTTCATTGATATCTTGTTCTCTAACCTCTCCTGGCAACTATTAATTGTGGGTTAATAATTAACTCGAGTTTTTCCTTAGCTTTTGTTTAATAAAGATACGATTGTTAATTAAACTTAATCACCAGATAACCTAGGATACAATCTCTAGATTTAATTAGGCAGTAGCATTATTAATTAGGAAAACTGATTAATCAAGGCAACAACTACATACAATACATCATTTAACCTAAGTCATGTTATCCCTAATGATTACGAATCATTAGACGCTACATATGAATTTCAACATAACAATTACGGATTATCTAAATTCTAGCAATAGGTTTGCAATTAAATGATTCAATGAATGCATTAAAATCATCTTTTCACAATACCGAATGGGTTCATACATAAATAACCGAACAATAACAAAAATTCGATTATCCATACACAATATCCAAATCAATTAACATAGGATAACACAATTAATTTCTAATAATAGAAAGAAACAACAAAACAATAAAAATTACTTAACCGAGGTCATCGGTGTCGATATCGCCTTCGAACCGATGTCAGAAAACTAGCCTTCCATCTCCATTTTCATGCTCCAAGCGTCAGTTAACTTCTCCCTGTCCTTCGGTGGTGAAATGAACGAATAATAATTGTTAGAGCCTCCACCTCTATTATCTTTCATGCTACTAGCCTCCTATTCATCGATTTGACAAATAAAGATGGTGGTCCAAGGTATATTTCACTCCCTATCTCGCACTGCCGACTCCCCCTCTCACTGTAGCTTTCCACTATTCCATGCTGTTGTGACGAGTAAACTTGGGGGTTTTTGGTCCACCCTACTATTCACTTACTTCTCTTCTCTCACGCCAAGCCGCAGCTCTTCTCCATTTCTCTCAACCACCAAGCTGAAGCCCCCTCTCTTCATGCCCCCTTACTGCTTTATTGATGGGATAATTTTTATTTAAGAGTTTCTGGTCCAAGTTACAGTACACCTAAAACCTTCAAACAACTTATGAAAAACGTCTGTGTTTCCGCAGACATCTGCTTGTCTGCATTTCCATAGGTGGTCTGCATGAAATGCAGACTGTGTTTTCTCTCCACTGTGTCGTCATTTCCCCTTCTCTTCATGCTGCTGCATTTTCTTCATATTGTGCATGTGTTTTGGTCCATTTAGGCATTTTCATATCATTAATCGCTAAGTGTAAATAATTAAATGTATCAGCAATTAAACAGATATAAGAGCTACTCACTGATTTGATGATATGGGTAGCTAGTACACAATATCTTGAAACGCTCCCAGTATTCATATAATGTTTTCCCATGATGTTGTCGAATTGTACAGATCTCCTTCCTAATATTCGTAGCTCGAGATGCAGGAAAGTATTTTTTCAAAAAAAGTCTCTACAACTTATTCCAAGTGGTAATTGATCTGGAGGGAAAGTAATAAAGTCAATCCTTGGTAGTGTCTCCCAATGAGAATGGAAATGCCCTCAACTTGATATGCTCTTCTTGTACCCCAGTTGGCTTCATGTTAGAACATACCACGTGGAACTCCTTAAGATGCTTGTGAGAATCTTCACCTAGCATACCACGAAAAGTAGGCAAAAGATGAATTAGGCTAGATTTAAGCTCAAAAGCAACATCAATAGTAGGAAAATCAATGCACAACGGTTAATGATTAAAATCAGGAGCAGTCAACTATTTAAGATTATGGTCATTATTTTGCTTAGCCATGTTAGAAGCAATATCAGAAATGGAATCACTAGAAGAATCAGAAAGTACATCTAAAGCTATTTGAATTCCTAGTGAAGAGTCATGTTTTATGTCAGATGATGATGGATCCTCAGAAATTTGTACAACTTCTCTTCTTGCTCTATGTAACGTTCTTTCAAGTTTTGGATCAATTTTCAATTCACTAGTGTGAGAAGATCTTGTCATACACTATAACTAACCAAATAAGAAAAGAAGCTAAAAAAATAACAACTATAACAATAACAAAATAAAATAAAAAAACAAATAAACTCAAAAAACCAAAGGATAGTAATCCGCGACAGTGATGCCAAAATTGGTCACGCGTCATAACGCTACCAAAATAACTAGACTAAAACTATAGCTAGCAGTAAGTCTAGGTCGATCCCACAGAGATTAATTCCAATTACTTTCCTAAATTATCTATATAAGTAAAACATGGGAGTTTTTTGTTTGAAGCAAATTAGAAAACAAAGTAAAATTAAATCTATAAAAACAAATCAAATTAAACAGCAACAAAGTGATAAAATTGATGAATAAGTTGGAATCCAGTTCTTTGGTTTAATCTCGACCTAAGCACTATTTCACAGATGTCGTTGAATTATCACCTTTACACCCTTCTTAAGACTATTGGTCATGAACTAACAATAAGCTCTGTTAATTTCAATTTTTCCTTAGGTTGTAATTAATCAAGAAGAGCTTGTTAATTGACCCTAACTATCGGGAAATTTAGAACAAGCTCGCTAAGTTTATCTAGACAACCGCATTACAAGTGAGAAAAACGGATCAATCTAAGCAACATTCTCACAAGCTCGGATTATTTAACTTATATTATGCTATCTCTAACGATTTAATACTGTTATTTGCCACATACGACCTTTAACACGACTATTTCGTATCGCATTCAAGTTCTAGCTATGGGTTTTCATGAACAACGATTCAATAAAGCATTAAAATCTCTTATAGAATACCAAGTTAATCCATACAAGATAATGAAAACAATTTGAAAAGAGGTAAAGAAACAACAACAATCTACTTAATGTGCTCCTCGGCCTCGATTGCACCTCCGAACCGGTGTTAGGAAGGTTAGCCTTCCATCTCCATCGTCACGTTCTCACCATCGACCATCCTCTACACCCCCACTGTCGGTATTGAAGAACGAAGAAAAACTGAAGAGAAAATAAGAGAAAAGTGTTTTCGGGTAGGTCTGTCCCTCATGTCCTCTTTGTCGTCACACGCTTTTCCTTATGTAGTAAAATTTAGGTTTAAACCAAAGGACACTTGGAATTAACAGAGACACCTATACTACAAGAAAAACGCCGTTTAGCGACGAAAATTTTTGACGAAAAACCTTTGTATTCCGTCGGTAATATTAATTAGTGAATCGACGAACAAAGGTGTCGTTAAAACGACCATAGGTAAATTTACTGACGGTCAAAGACAGCCGTCGGTATATCTACCGACAAATTTGCAGTAAACCGTTAGTAACTTTACCTACAAACATAAGTGTTCTTCGGAATATTTTCCGACGGTACTAATTATTTCGTCGGTGGTATTTTGATAGTTATGATTGACCATCGGTAAACCATAATTCAGAAAATCCTAACAGTTTGCAATATTACTGACAGAACGAAAAGTAACCGTCAGTATATATATTAGATTTTACCAACAGTTTACGGTGTTCTTTCGGTAAATATAATGGATTTTACTGACATACTTTTATTTTCCGTCAGTAAAGTATATTAAATTTTTTAAAAAAAATCCCTACATTAAATTTTATTTCATTATCTTATAATTAATGCATAATTTCAACTGTTATGAATTATCTATGTATAATATTTTGATTTGTTTATATATTTAATTTGTTTAAACAGAAAGTTGATTAATGATATAAAGTTAAAATTATCTTGATTGATAATAAAAACATTATAGTGTATATAATAAGTCTTTGTAATTCAAAGCAAATGACTACAACAATCCTATTGTCCTGGTGACTGCGGATGCTCTGAGGTGCTACACCTCCCCTTCAACTCATCCATCTCATGTCTCAGCTGAGCTATATGCTCCATCAATGTCTGCACTATAGTCTGAAGCTCATTGACTTCCTTGGTTGTCGATCGTTTACTAGATGTTGTTGTACTGGACATGGAGGATTGCAAATAAGATGTGTTCACAAATGAACCTAGCCCCAAGATCCTTCCACGACGGTCCCTACCACACACTGCATCAAGATACGTCTAACTCTTATCAATAGCTTGTTCGTGCTGAGACTGTCGCTAAATGCTTTCTAGTATTTGGTCCTATTAGGAAGCAATGTTTATATTAGTAAGAGATAATTATTAAGAATTAATATTAAAGCATAAATTTCACATACATTCAGTTCTCTACAAAGGGTGTTGATGAATGTTACACCGTCATACTTCGTAGTGTGAGTGTGCAAAAATAGCTGACGAGGTGTAGGCCTCATGGCTATATACTTTTTCCTACATAAGAATAAAATGTTATATGTGAACTAGAATTTATAAAAATTTTGGTAAAGTTTCTTCTATTTTTATGATATTTACCCCCTGTTGAACAAATAAAATAACTCAACACAGCCATATATGGCACCAGACATTTATACCATTATCATTATCCATAATACACATATTTTCATTCCAACATTCACTCATCAATTTAAATTGAAATACAACAAAGAAAATAATTAGAATATAGGTGTCAAGTTTAGATACAAGTCTCTCTGCATGCTCGTGGTGGGTAAATGATCCTCCCGAATGTACGAGAAGACTCTCTGCCCCCGGGACTCCAGGTCTGTTGGTTGAGTTACGCCCTGAGATGGACATTGCCTTAGGTGATATCCACCACTCCTGCCAAATACTCCATATTTGCTCAGAAATATAAGGCGATCGTATACCAGCCTTGTGTATCGCACTAATAAAGTCACGATAACGTGTACGAGCTCACCTCTCCCATACTTTATATATGACCACTTCAAAAAAAGAATCCCATAAAAAATCTTTCTGAAATAAAAAGAAAAAAATTCGATAACTTATAATGTAATAATATTTATCTAATTAATGTACACAAATCAATTAAAAAAGAAAATAATTTTTTTATTGTACCTCAAACTCGACGTAAAATGCCTTTATGGCCTGAGAGATATTCTTCCATACATAACCCTCAGGATCAATCCTCTCCTTAAATTTAGATGTTATATTTCTGGAACACGGTCCAGACGAAATCAACCTAATATAAGAACAAATAATTTTATACCATTTGCAAAAATTTAAACCTATAAATTAATTATAAACATATAGTGTTTCATGCAATTTCACTTATAGATTATTAAAAATTGTTATGTACTTTCTTCCACCAGGTCCCTCAGCTCCACACTGGCGGCTGTCTCCTTCAATCGATAAAGGGCTAATGGATGATGTAGGAGTGGTGAATGGTGTAGCATGAGGAACAAGAGGTGATGTGTCATCTGCAACTGTAGGCCCTGGAGTGGGAGGAGGTGATTTAGTTGCAGCTACAGACTGTGACGGTCCACGTTCACAATAAGTACCTCTGAACATGTGTCTGAACCTGGGCTGCATTACATCACATTGTCTCTTTGGTGGCAATGTCTACCTAAAATTCATTGTTTATTGAATTTTCTAGAAATATAAGAATTTAAATTCAATATTTTACATAATGGCCCTATTTGGCAATCAGCTGATTGCATTAGCTGTTAGCTGATAGCTGATTCTATCAGCTGATTTGACCAGCGGATTACATTAGCTGTTTGTTAGAGATGTTTGGTAAAATTAGCTGTTTAATATTAGTTGTTTATGCGTAAAATGACTTATGAGAACATGATTCTTTAAAACAATTATAAAGATATAAATATCATATATCTTAGTATTTTGTTGGATATTCTTAGTAAAGAATAATGAATTATTTAATGAATTAATAAATTAGAGTTAAATAAAATTTATAATCTAATAAAAATTTAATATATTTTTTTTATGATTTATAATTGTTAGAAAATAAATTCGTGGAAAATCTTCAAATTGCTGTATTTTGCACTTGTAAGTCGTAAATAATATATTAACCAAATTAATTATTAGTTATAAATAAAATAAGAAATTAATCACCCTATTTTTAAATATTATTACATAATAAACAA
>JAOSBL010000007.1:1133985-1155783 GCA_027568915.1 Erythroxylum roraimae
AATTCCCATACCTTGAGAACCCAAAACCCATCTGCTTCTTCTTCATCATCAACGTCCAAAAAGTCACCACCACCGTCCGCAACGTCATCGGACCACCAGGTCCTCCGCTTCCGCTTCCGCGCCCAATCTTCATCTTCATCAACGTCGAAGTCGAATCTGGAGCGTCCAGCCGACGTACTACGAGCGGCGCTCTTGGAAGACCAACGAGGACTACCGGCGGTGAAGGGACGATTAGAATAAGATAAAGTGCTGGGGTTCAGTGAGGGTGTGGGAGTGGAAGATAAACGTAGAAGAAGATGGAGGGAATGGGTATGGGTCCCCATTCCTTATCTTCATTACCTTTTTCATCTAAAAGCTTTGTCCAAGACTTTCCCTTGCTTGCCATTTCCACTTTTATTGTATGACATAAAAACATTATATATTTATATGGTTCTGTTAATATCATTTTATTATTGCATTACTCTCGTATTCATAGGCAAAATTATATGTAGGAACCTTAAAACAGATGTACTTTTTTTTCCCTAGTTGACTATTACTAGTCAATTTTATCATACAATTCTTACTTTGCAATTTGTAAACCCTAAAGATAACTAAAGAGGTACACATCAATTCTTATGCTTCATATGAGTTGTCAAGGAAGTGCACATAAAAATTAAATAAAAATAAAAAAATAAAAACAATTTTCTATATGTTTTCCTTTATGTGGCTGGTCAGATTGATAACTAAATCTTCACTCTACAAATTTTAAAAACAAATCTAAGTTTTAAACAATACAACAAGTTTAAATTGTTTTTTAAATGAAGAATATATTGAATGTTGTCCAGAAATAGTTGAAAGGCAAAGCCATCACAAGCACCAATAGACCATTATAGTAAAGGAGGACAAAATGCAAAAAAGGGACTAATTGACATTGGTATTACAGAACTATATTGATGAGTGGTACGCATCGATTATCTAATCCTACCATAGAACCAAATCAGTGATAGTGTCTATTCTTATATTCCTACTGCTACGATTTCTTGAAAATCCGAAAGGATGTAGTTTCACAAAAATTCTGATTCAGCCGTAGTTGTTTTTAGTACAAGCAAAAACAGAAAAATTAAACGTAAGATAAAAAATTAACACTAGAAATTTGTTAAACTAGTTCAACACACTTTGGCTACGTCTGCTGGGCCCTTACTTAATTTCATACTTTCACTAATAACACACCTTGGTCGAAACTTGTTGTTTGAAATTTACTATTTTATGAGCTCCCACCGTTTTGCCTAAAATTAGATCTATCCTTTTTCACTTTCTTTAACCACTTACTGAAATTTCTTGTCAATAATTCCATATCCTTATTCTCATCGGATTCATCTCCTAAGTCATTCACAACTTTTCCAACCTTACCTTGCAATGCCAATCCTTTATTCTTCTCTCGCTTATCTCTTAACAAATTCATCTCAAAGTTGGTAAGAATCCCAGTTACCTTATCCAAAGATAATTCAGTGATATCATAGGCTTCTTCGATGGCTACAATTTTCGATATAAATCTCGGAGGCAATGATCTCAATGTCTTCTTAACAAGTTTCAAATTCAAATATTCCTTCCCAAGTTGATGTGCTTGGTTTGCTATGTCACGCAGTCTCTCATGGAAGTCTCCAATAGTTTCACTCTCATCTATCTTGAGCTCTTCAAATCTCATAGCTAACATATAAAGTTTCGAGGCTATCACAGATTTCGATCCTTCATGTATAGTTTGCAAAGTGTCTCATGCTTCTTTCGTTGATTCACATGTTTATATCATAGAAAAATGACCTTCATCAATTGCACTGAAGATGGCATGCATGGCTTTAGAATTTCCAAGCGCTCTGTCTTCTTCAGCCCTTATCCATTCAGATGCATCATTAAGCACTGTTTCTCCCTTTTCATTAGTCATCACTCGATGTGTTCACCCATTTAAAACTGAGTTCCATGTTTTTTTCCTTATGCCTGAATGAATACTTTCATTCATGATTTCCACACAGGATAATTAGAACCATCTAGCAATGTTGGTCTGGTGATAGATGCCCCTTCTTTTATGGCCATATTCGTGAAACAAGGATTTGCACCAACTTGATTTACCAAGTTCTGATTCGGTGACCCACTCTGATACCAATCGAAAATCTGAAAGGATGTAGTTTTGTAAAAATTCTGGTTCAATTGTAATTGTTTCTAGCACAAGCAAAAATGAAAAAATTAAACATAAAATAACAAATCAACATCATAAATTTGTTCGCAAATTTTGGCATATCACCCAGCTTAATACGTTCACTAATGACACAAGGCTTTATTGATCCAAGTCACTTAACCCTTGACACTATCACTCGTCCTCACAACCTATGAAAGTAATTCACACCCAATAACACGACCGCCTTGTGCTAACCTCAATAGAGGATTTTTCAACAATATTTGATAATATGGACAAAAATAAAATAACTCAAGTGATAGACACAATAATAAACATAAACAAAGATAACACTTAAGATAAAAAGCAACTCTCCTAAATATGTCACTCCTAAATATGTCACTTCATCAACGAAAGAACGGGAAGTTGTCCTCCAAGAATGCTGCTACAGTCTTTGGATATTGTCACCGGAACACCTCACACATAGTAGCTGAAAAATCACCAAACATGAATGTTTCTTCACCGAAACGTTACAAACATCGGAGTTGTGAAATCCACAAAAGCTGCTGGAGTTTTTAGCAAACCACCAAAGCCACCAAAACATATACAATCAATGCCCAATTAGCCCAATAAAAATCACACCATCGACCAAGAATGAGAGCTGCAAAGATCACAAAAGCCTCTGGAGTTTTTGCACACCATTAATTACAACTGACAACCACAAAATCAATACTCCATCTATAATGAACAACCCATCAAAATAATGCATCCCTTGACAGAAAACCCAACTTCAATTCTGGATGATATCCCCAGGTAATCAGGTATAAAAAGATCATCCAAGATGGCCCAAAAATCCCAGCTGCCAAGTCACAAGATGCCTATCGTTTATTCACCCAAAAACCAATAACAATGCAGCCCCACACATCACGTAAATCACAGCACCAGTAAAACTGTAAAAATCACACACAACTACTAGAGTTTTTCACATGGACAACACTATAAAGATCGCCTAGAAAATCACACACGATGGACAAAAAATGCAACTACAAATCTGGACAAAATCACCAAAGATCACTCAAAATCCTAAAAATCCAACTATCAAGTCACCATGTCCTTATCGATTTTTCCCAAATAAAGCAGCAACAAAAACAACCCCAATAAATCATGCAATTGGTAGATAAAACATAGCTGTACAATATAGATAATGTTAAAAAAAATCAGCTACCTTAGATAGGTCAAAACTACTAAAATAATCACCAAAAAATCTGCATCTTATTTTAATCAAGATGTGGTGATTTGATTCCAATTAAATCCTATCTTGACTAGGAATTTATACCAAATAAACATCATCTTCAAAGAGTCTCACATAAGATAGAATATTCATCATAATAATATTCTCAAATAGTTAAAGATGTCCAATTATAAATAATGCCTAAAATATCATAACACATATCTTAACACTTCTTATCCATCTGATAGTCCCGATCTGGTTGCCATCTCTCTACTCAAGTTGATATTGAGTTCATTGGTGACAACTAATTCTCTAATGAATTTTATAGTATTGTAGATTCATATGAGGCAGTTCTAAGTTTACTTTTAGAAAATTCTAGCATCCTTTTCTCTCTATACTATGTAGATACAACTACTTAGTACTAATTTGAACAATTTTTTTATCACTTTTGTTGGGGAACTTGAGTTTACACGACCATTCTATTTTTCCCATCTAGTATGCATTAATGTATTTGATTTTACATCTAATTTGAATTTCATGCTAAATGATTGATGAAAAGGGTCAAGTAAAGAGGAAATTGTTTGTGGTTTCAATACATTGGTTATAAAGTCTTCAATTGGGATTGTTCAATTGCACTTTTTCTCTGTTGATTGTTTTAAACCTCCCCTTAAAACCATATAAAAATATAAAAAGAACAAAATGATTTTTTTATCTATTTTTCCTTTTATATGGATAGTTAGATTAACAAGCTAAAACTTCACTCCATAATTTTTAAAAAACAAATCTAAGTTTTAAACAAAATAACATATTTAAATTATATTTTAAATAAGTAATATATTAAATGTTCTCCAAAAGGAGTTGAGAGGTAAAGCCATTACAAGTACCAATAGGCCATTTGAGTAATGGAGTACAAAATGTAAAGAAGGGACTAACAAGCATTGGTATTACCGTGGATCGATTAACTAATCCTATCATATAACTAAACCAGTGCCAATATCTATTCTTGCATTCTTGCTGCTACTACTTCTTATCCATCTGATAGCCTCCATCTGGTTGCCATCTTTTTACTTATGTTAATATTGAGTTCATTGGTGACAACCAAATGTCTAATCAAGTTTATAGTATTGTAGGTCCATATGAGGTAATTCTAACTTTAGTTTTAGGAAATTCTAGCATCATTTTCCCTCTATAGGGCATAGACATAACTAGTCACTACTAATTTGAACAATAATAAATAAATTTATTAGAGAACTTGAGTATGCATGATCATTTAATTATCCCTATCTAATCTCTATTAGTGCATTTGATTTTTCATCTAGTTAGAATTTTGTGCCAAATGATTAAGGAAAATGTCTAAGTGAAGAAGAAATGGTTTATGGTTTCAATGCCTTGGTTATAAAGTCTTCAATTAAGATTTCCCAATTGCACTTTTACTGTATCAATTGCCCTAAACCTCCCCTTAATAACTAGTCATAAGATAAATGATGCTCTTGGTAGATTGTGGTTAAACAAACCTACATTTAGCCAATTCACTTTGGTACACTAAGTAATTGAATATATGTTTTGTTTGTGAAATTTGATGAGTTGTGCTTTAACCAGATTAAGATATCATCTTTGTTGGAATTGGGTTGTGGAGGTGAGAGGAACAATTTGTAGTCAAGTTAAGCCTCTTGAGTGATAATTTCATTAATCTCTATTCATAATCTTCTGCTTTGTATTAGTCTAGTAATAAGTGTCTCAGCTTACTCATATCAACAACTAAGTGTAGATGGCTAATTAAACTTCAATTATCATATCAAAATTAATTTTTTAGTCCATTTTCACATATTGATCTTTTTCCTTAATTCTAATAATTATTTTAAGTCCATGAGATTGTGCATCCATCAAACCCAAAGTGATTGGTTACCAATGAAGTACTTCCAAATCCTTTTAGCTAGGAGCATATTGTTTTGAGCTTTAATATAAATGAATCCAAGTCCCACTTCTTCTTTAGGGGGTTATATTTCAGTTTATTTGACCTTAGCATCAATTGTCTTAGTTACTACTCCCTCCCATATAAAGTCCTTAAGGATTTTATCTATTGCTTTAATCATGTTTCTAAATAGCATAAGATGTGAGCACCAATAGATTAGGTTATTGTGTATGGAAATAATCTATTAGATTCGAATTGTATATAAGAGCTATTTGTTGAGCTAACTACTAATCCATTTATGTTTTGAGTCAAAAAGTGGTTGATAGTCCCTGAATGTTAACCTTTTAGTAGTGCATGGGATTCCTAAATAAGTGAAAGGATTATCTTTGATTTAAAGCCTTGTTAGTCTGGAAATACTTACATATACATCAATAGCACCAATTGTGATGAAAATATATATCTTGCTTTTATTGATATCACACCTAGATGAAGCCTTATAAGTGATAAGAGAATTTATGAGTATCTCAATATAAGTAAAGCTATCATTCTAACTTATATTGTGATTGATCAGTCTTCTCAGGGCTCTTATACATAATGTGAATAAGTATAGTGAAAGGGGTCTCATTGCCTCAATCCCTATCTACTTTCAAGTTTTTTTTTTGGCTCTTTATTGATTAAAATGCTAAAGGAAGTGGGTGGATGTCACATATTGTTGGATCTAATTATTAAAGAGTGGTAGGAATCTAAAGACTTTTAGACTGTCAAAAAGGAATTTTCAACTTATATTATTAAATGCCTTATTGAAATATATCTTTAATGTATAAATTTTGTTACATATCTTTATATTATAATTTTAAAAAAGCTCTTGTGCAGTAAGTATGTTGTCCCCTGTTGACCTGCCACTTATAAAAAAGCTCCTTGAGCTAAACTTATTATGGATTCTATTACTACTTTGAGTCTTGAGGATAACATCGTAGAAATGATAATGTATATTGTGTTATAATATGATATTGGCCTAAGTACCTTAAATGTTGACGGGTTGGGTAACTTAAGAATAAGACAAATGATTGTTTTGTTGATCTCTTTAACATTACCTCATTTAAGGACCTCTAGTATGTAATTTTAAACATGCTTATAATTTTTGAAGAATTTCTAATTTATATCATGTCATCAATATGCAAATGCACAGCTAATAAATCATTGCCTTAAACTTTCATATAACATTCCGGTTTGTTACCACTTTTTTTAAAACTATTTTTTAGCAAAATATAAGTCAATTTTGCTATACCAAGCCCTTGGTTCTTGTTTGAGCCTATAGAGGGCCTTGTCTAGTTTGTACAATTTATGCTCTTGAAATACATGTTTTAACAATTCACCATTAAAAAATGTAGATTTTACATTCAACTTAAAGACTTTCCAACCATTATTAGCAACTAAGGTCAAAAAGAGTTTGAATAGTATCAAAATGATCAAATGGAACATAAATTTTAATAAAGTTAGTACTTGGAACTTGAGCATACCACTTAACTACCAACCATGCCTTACACTTTTGCAAAGAACCATTAGGATTGAGCTTAGATTTATGAAACGTTTCAAACCAATTACTTCCTTTTTTTTTGGCAAGTTACCAATGTCCATATTTAGTTCTTTTCGATTGCTTTGATTTCTTCATCCATTGCTACACACCATTCTCTTTTCTTGATTGCATCTTTAAAACTACTAGTTTTTAAAGCAAGAAATCTATATTAACAAGATTCATAAATTTCAAATAGATTCCTCGCCCTTCTAGAAGTAGATTTAGGAGAAAATTACGGAGAAAATGCTTCCAATGGGATAATTGGCTCATCAGTTTCCATAATATGATTAGGCTTCTCATTGATATATTTTCAATTTTAAGCATCATTTTCATTAAAAACAGCATCACAACTAATGATTAGATTTTTAGAAACATGATCAAATAGCTTATAATATTTAGTTTCTTTGCTATAGACAACAAAAATATATTTTCTACTATTGTCATCCGGTTTTCTTCTCAATTTAGTAGGTACAAATGCATAAATAATATAACTATATGGTTTTAAGTGACTTACAATGGGTTTATAGCCATACCATGCTTTATAAGGAGTCATTTCTTATATACATTGAGTCAAAAATATGTTGGGAAGATAAATAGTCACCCTGACAACTTCATCCCAGAATTTTTTAGGAAGGTCTTTCTTCCTTAACATACTCCTTGCTGTTTTAATAACTATTATGCTCTCCACAATGCCATTTTATTATGGTGTATAGGTGGACGTATACTATCTTTGGACGCCATACAAATTGTAAAAATTTATAAATTTTATAGAGATGAACTCACCACCATGGTCAGTTCATAATTTTAAAATAGAACAACACTTTCTTTCTCAGTTATAACTTTAAACTCTTTAAAACATTCAAAAGAATTTGAATTCTCCTTAATAAAACTAATCACAAGTCTTTCTCAAACAACTATCGATAAGGAGCAAGAAATACATACTACCATTCAATGAAAGTGTTTGCATTGGTCTGCAAATGTCTATATGCATCAACATCAAAAGTTAGAGGCCCTCTATAAACATGCTCTAGGAAACTTGTTATAATGTTGCTTTCTTAAGATGCAAGCTTCACAAAGCTTCCTATTGCTAGTAATAATTGAAATACTAGTTACTAGTTTCTTTTTAGATAACAAGGTTAGTCCAACAAAATTGAGATGACCAAACATTTGATGCCAAAGCAACATATTATCATTACCGGTTGCTTTGAAAACATGAATAAGAGCATTAGCAAATACAGACACAAACATCTCATCTTTTACGATTTAAACACAATGAAGCAAGTGCATGCTTTTCTTTTCATAAATCATGCATTTATAAATACCTTATTAACTAACCCACACTAATAAGATTATGAGCTAAACCAGGAACATACATTATACAATGTAACAAGTTCTTTTCATATTTTGTCAAAATAGTAATGTTACCCATTCCACATACCTAAACCTAGTTCTTATCGCTTTATCTTACTTCAGTCTTTATAGGTTCATCAATAAGAGGATCAGGATCACAATACAGATGATCCTCTTATTGACCTAAATTTAGGCCAAGTTTATTATCAACTTTCATATTTCTTTAAATATTCCTTTTTCTCTTTCATCATGATTTTTTAAATATATGTGTCAGTTTATATTTTTTTAATGAAAATTTTCTTTCTAAAACTTCTTTCTTTTGAAAAAAATTCTTTTAAACATATTTCATGCAAACAAATCCTTATTTCTTCATATACTTTTTTGAAGTCATCATTATGTTTAGAATAAATTTCATATAGATTAAATGCATTTCATTCATCTTAAATAGCCATATCATTTTAAACATTTTTTATCTTATTAAAATCTTCACTTTAGGTTATTTAAACAAGTCTTTCATATTTACATTATATTTTATACCTCTTTAATTAATAACTATTTAATTAGATGCACTTCATTTAAACTAAAAACTCACTTTCTTTTTATTAAATTACTTTTTCAAAATTTGTTTTGACCATTATGCATAGGCTAATTTTCAACTCCTAACTAAATCTCAATTTCAATTCGAAAAATGATTTTTTTTTCATGATTCAAATCTTCCTAAAATAAGTGAAAATATCATATTTCATATATAAAATCTTTTTTTAAATATTTTCAATTTGTAAAACCATTAGAGATCTATGTATCTCCATAGATTGGCAGAATACGGTTTCTATCATATTTTTTTTTTATAATCAACTCTCAAACTCTTTTTTTATTAGTATTTTCTAATTTTTTTCCATTAAGTTTTTTTAATTCTTATTTCAATTAGATATGTAGCTATTTCAATTATAAAGATGCAATTTTAGTTAACCCTTCTATTTAAGGTGTGCTTTGCACATTAATTATATTAGTGTTAGAGTGAAGTTGGTTTAAAACTCAACATTAGACTATCTTGATTTTCTTCTACTAAGTTATTATCATGATGCTCCACCATAAAAAGATGACATTGCTTCCTATAACACTTCTGTCTAACCAATACCTTCTCATAAAATCAAATTGTAACTTCTCTTCCCTCTTTTTATTTAAATATTTACTACTGATTTGCTTTTATTTTCTTTGAACTAGTTTGTTAAATGTAGATTTATTGGTGAAAGATATGTTTGATGAGGAGGGGCTTAGTAGAAAACACATTAAATGGTTTTATTTAGATGTAAGAGTTGGGTCGGAATGGGATTGGGTCTGAGCCACCTATAGACTAAACTTGCTTGAATCTTTTTATTTAAGCTTGGGCCTAAACTTAAAACTTCATAGGATCCAAGTAATTCAACTTGAGCCTATGCTTAATCAGACTTTACTCTACTCAAAGCTTAATTAGACTAGGTCAGGCTTGAAAAGCTTAACCCTAAAAAATTAAGGAGATAAATTGGCCTAAGCTCTCCCCATTACCTCATAAAGAAGGATTAAGTTAGTTCAGATACAACCTAACGTCCACTGCGAAATAACATTTATCGGTCTAGTGTTCATACTGAATCATCTTCAAGTCCTAATCGAATTTATAAAGGTCATTGCACTCCCAATAGGTATCACAACAAGTTAGATGAAGAGTATTCAACAAAATATAAAGCATATATAATGAAATGACCTATTTTTCTATCTACATATAAAGGTGACTATAACCATAAAGTATAAAGTTTATATCTTAGCAAAATAAACTATTTTACCAAGATCAACAACAAGAAAACTAGGTGATAATATGAAGAGCTATAGGTGACAAGTAGAGAGAGAGACATAGGTATCTAGCTAAGGCAAGGAGAGATAAGAGAGTAGTTGGGTTGGGCAAGGCACAAAAAAAATTTAAGTATTCGTAATGATATAAAATGAAATAATTTTATTACATAAACTAAATGATATTATTTTGTTACATAATTCAAGATATACATGCTGACCAAGCTTCAAAGAGTACTTCAAGAACTAATCTAGGAGATTTTTTAGAGATTTCGATTCATGCGGTCGTTCTTTACTGCATTGGTGCTTTCACTCCCTAGTCTCAAAAATAACAAAATGTTTCCTTCTCAGGAGTAGTCAAAGTCAAAGGGTGGGTACGAGTAAGAAAAAATTCAACTAGGGCATATAACAATGAATCAATTCAGTCAGGAAGACTAAAAAATTAATTAATTGTTTTAATCTAAGGTTGGAGAAGATTTAGACGTGAATACAATCTCCAATATAGTCATGTACCAATCCATATAACTTTTTAAAGAAGTCTTAATTGTTAGACCATAATCTCCAACACGGGCGTGTCTAAGTCTTTATCCAACTTCACAAAAGTTATAAAAGGATCTACGATATCAATTATCGACATATCCTAGATCGTGTGCACTAACGTTAATTTTTTTTATAACTAACATGACCTGACATATGACCGTGTCCTAGGTCGTATCCACTCGAAATCATAAGTATTGGTTAAGTACTTGAGGAATGTTTCTTTTTGGTCTTAGTGACTCTTTTGACATCTTTGTTTATTGAGTATCGTGAGTACTTTTTCTTATTCTTCATTAAACTTTGAACTTATCAAATTGTGGTGTTCAATTGCTTAATGAATTTGGTTATTAATTTCTTATAATCAACGAGTCCATTTTTTCATATATTTGATTTATCTTTCTTAGGTTTAGTTTAAACGTGATCATAAGTTCTTAGGGTTTTAATCCTAAGTGAGTTTGCATCAATTAGCTTTCTTCCCTTTTTATGTCCTTTTTTGTTAGAATAGTTTAAGTTTTGTTCAGACTTGTTTTACCTTTTTTTTTTAATCTTAGATGAGGGCTTATGGGCTACCTTCATTATAGTGTCTTTTGGTCCTATTAATATATTTTATTTTATTTATTTTTCTAAGTTTGCTACCATTAGTAAAGACTAATAATTTGTTATATGCAAAGGTGGACTTAATAAGGTTTTAAAATACAATCCTTTTATATTGAGATTAGTAGTGAAGAAAATTTTAAAGATTCAAACTTAAAGCAATCCATAAAATTAAAGAAAAGAAGGTTTAACTTTAGTTTTGTGTCCATCTTTATATAATCATTTGTCATGTAATATTCTTGTGAATGTTTCCTTTTGGACTTAATAAGTTAGAGACCTTATAGTTTTTCTAGATACCTTTAGGAAAAATTCATTTAGGCCTTAATTCTAGAGGCGATGCCAAAGTACCACACTTAAACCCAATTTTAAAATTAACTCTAAAAATATATATTTAATCTATTTTGTACATAATTGTTATATGGTTTGTAATTTTCTTATTTGAATATTTGATTTATAAGAGGGAGAGAGAGAGCAAAGAAAGATGATTTCTTCAATAAACGTTCCTAATAAAGGTTTAATTAAAAATTAAAATTGAGTGAGCAATTGAATCCAAAGTCATTAAAAATCTTATTGAACCCAAATTTAGGTCAAAAGTTCTCAATTTAATAAACAAGTCAAAAAAGTTAAAATTTTACTTGGTCCAAATTTTAGCGAACAACCAATTAACCCATTTAAAGCCCAACATTTTAAAAATTTATTTAGCCTAAGTTTATTATCTCTTTGATATTCCTTTAAATTTTCTGTTCTTCTTTTGATCATGTTTTATCAATTATATATGTCAGGTTATATTTGTTCAAATAAACTTTCTTTTTAAAACTTTTTTTCTATAAACATTTTCTTTAAACATATATTGTATTTAAACAAATCCATTACTTCATATAATCATTTAAAGCCAACATTTTATTAAAGTAAACTTCATTTAAATTAGGTGCATTTAATTTGTCTTAAAGAATCACATCATTTTAAACTCATTTTATCTTATTTAATTCTTCATTTCATGTTATTTAAACAAGTGTTTCACATTTAAGTTATAGTTTACACCTTTTTAATTAGATTTATTTCATTTAAATCAAAAGTTCATGATAAGTCAAATTATTGCAGATGATTTTAGGATGATTTGGAATTAATTTGACTTATTTCTATATGGATTTGAAGTTTTATTTGGTCAATTCTCTCACATTCCAACTATGTTGCTTGATAGGTACAAATGGATAGATTGTGGGGATAAAAGGCATAACTTTTCTTATGAATGCCGGATTAAGGGCACTCCAGGATGATTTCAAAGAGGACTCCGAGTTCTACAACTTTCGAGAAGACTCCGAGAAGAAATTATGTCAACTGGAAGGTCAAAGGCGTGAAAATTTTAGATGGGTGCATGTCCATTTAATGGACATCTCCTGGCAAGATGAACTTCTAGACCCGAGAAGGCCCGTTAAACAGATAATTGGCGGCCAACACGATCTGTTTTCCCCTATTTAGGAAAAACTAGGTTTTTTTGGGACCAAGGACACTATAAATACTCATTTATTAGACCTAAAAAAGGGGTTGGACACTAAAAACAAGGTTACTATAATTGGGAGGCACAAAATAAGAGGAAGATAGGGAATTTGGGAGATTTCCTCAAGGATTGGGAGCAACATTATCTTGTGTTTCTTCTACTTTCTCTCTCTACTCTTTCTTAAATGCTGAGCATCTTTATGTGTATGATTTTTGTTACAATGTTCTAGAACTAAACCTCATTTAGGGTGAGGGATGTAGCCTATTTGGAAGATGATTTGTATGATGTGGAATGTTGAATGTTGAATGAAAATTTCTGGGTTATGTTTGTCTTTCTTGAATCTCACTGTTGTTTCTATGCTTGATTTCCATAGATGCAATCTTAGGAATCGTATGATGTACTGAAGAGTGAAATATGGTTCATGCTATAGGAAGATGAACACCTTGGACTTAGAGGTAGAGATATCCTAAGCTAGGGTGAGAACTTCTGGTTTCTTGTTCTTCATGAATTTGGTTAGTAAGTTCACACATTGAGAGATGGTATTCATCTAGCTGAATACTCTTGTATACTTTGAAAAGAGATATGGGTAAAGTTGTGCAACTGTTTTCATAACCTAACATTTAATCAATTTCATATTGTGTGAGTCAGTCTTTTGAATTGGTGAACCCCAATCCCTAATTCTAAACCTTTGATTTATCCCTTATTGTTTTCTCGTTTAGTACTTACAATTTACTGTTCACTCAACTCCAATCACATTTTAGAATTTTCTGTCGATAACATGCAAATAATTAAAATTAATTTAGTGGTGAATGAATTGGTCCTTTAGGGAGACGACTTTGGAATACTTAGTGTGTGGATATTAGAAACAACTTTGTGCACTTACAGAAAATATCGATCAGTTCACTATGTTTTTATCAAAATTACTCTTTTTTATAATTGATGTTTGTTGAATATCCATCCCTATTTTGAGATCTTAGAGGATGTGGTGGATAAGATTACAGTAGATAGATATCAGCTCTAAAAGATACAGATCATGTGGGATGATCATTTAAAGATAGTGGAGATCTTCGCGGATAAAGATGTATCATTCCTAGTTAAATAAAATCTCTTATCTTGTTAGTAGTGATGTAGATAAATCCTATTATATATAAACCTATTTAGATGAGGATGTCATCTTATCGGGTAATGTGATGTAATCTGATTAGGATAAGATATGATCTAGCTAGCTAAGTTCAGTTAGGATTTTGAAGCTATCAAGCCAGAGGTGTCTATAAATAGATGAGCCTTGCTTTAGGTGAACATGAGATAGAGAAGAGATAGTAAGTGCTGTCACAATGTCCAAAAGTGAGAAAAAAATAGAGAGAGGGTAAAGAGAGTTAGATTCTCATCCTTGTTTGATTTTTTTGGGATTAGTTTGAGGGTTTGTTGATTATGATATCAACTTTGGTTTCAATCTTGAAAATTTATGAGAAAACTTGTTGTTGGGGGGTGACAGATCAACTTTTTCTGCAAATCCTTGTTGAGTTTAGTAGATTTATTTGTTAGTTTGTCCTATGGTTTCTTCCCTCTACATTGGAGGGTTTTCCATGTTAAATCTTTTTGTTTATTTCATCATTTAGTTTCTTATTCCGTATTGTTCTGTTGCTGCAATTTGAAGAGTTATTTCTTATCATTAATATTCGGTAGACTTTTTAGAGAGTTGTATTATTTTTCTCCTAACAAGTGGTATCAGAGCCATTATAATGGAAGGTGGAAGCAGCTCTATGGTCAAGTTAATAGCATCAAATTACTTAATTTGAAGGCCCATGATGGATGACCTTCTATATTACAAGGATCTCTTTGATCCTATTGATGTGGACTGAGGTATGAAGGATGATGTTCCTTTAAAACCTGAAAAGATGTCAGACAAAGAATGGAAAAGATGAAGTGGAAAACTTTGGGCACTATAAGACAATGGATTGATATCAACATATTCAATCATATGTCACAAAAAGCATATCCTTTTGAGTTATGGAAGAAGCTATAATGTCTGTATAAAAGGAAGACTACTCACAATAAGGCCTCTTTGATTAAGAGGCTTGTGAACTTGAAGTTGAAGGCTAGAAAATCAGTGTCAGAGTATCTAAGTGATTTCTAGGACATAATCAACAAGCTGACTACAATAAGATCATTCTTAATGATGAGCTTCAAGCCCTGTTCCTGTTGAGTTCACTACCGGATAGTTGGGAAACATTGGTGGTGACGATTAGCAACTTAGCACTTGAAGGTGTGCTCTCTTTGAATGTAATCAAAGAGAGTATGTTAATGAAGAAATCAGAAGAAAGGAGATTAGAGTTGACAATGTGTAGGCTTTTGTGACAGAAAGCAAGGGAAGGAATAAGAGTAAGGTTCCCAAAGATCGTGGGAAGTCTAAGAACCATTCAAGGTTCAGAGGTGTCAAAGACGTGAAGACATGCCACTATTGCAATAAGCCCGGACACGTTAAGAGGTTCTATTATAAATGGAAGAGGGATCAAAAAAAAGGAAGCTCATCAAGATGAGGATGATTATGATGATAAGAGTATAGCTATAACTGTTTCAAGTACGGATGATGAGGTGACACTAATTTGTGCAACAAGTGATTGTTTCTATGTCAACAATGTTGGTTCTCAGTGGCTGATCAACACGGGAGCATCTTATCATTGTGTTCCAAAGATGGGGTATTTCTCAAGCTATAAGAGCAGATATTTTAGGAGTGTAAAGATGGGAAACTAAAGTTCTCCTAAGATAGTTGGTATGGGTGATTTCTAGGTTCTAACAAACATCAGATGCTTACTAACCTTGAGATATGTACAACACATCCTCGATCTAAGGCTGAATTTGTTATCAACAAAAGTGTTAGATCAAGAAAGATTTAAGCACACTTTTGGGGATAGGAATTGGAAATTATCTAGAGGCGCAATAACGATAGCCCGAGGAGAGTTTTGTTGCTCACTATACAAGACATACTTAAAGGTGTGTGGTGGTGGAGAACTATATACAGACAAAGAGGAATCTTCACCAAATTTGTGGCATCGACTATTGAGACAGATGAGTAAGAAGGGATTAAAATTGCTGACTAGAAAATCCCTTATCCCAGTTAAGAACTCACAACTACTTAATCCTTACGATCATTGTTTGATTGGAAAGTGGCATAAAGTCTCTTTTAAGAGAAGATCCGTAAGGAAGTCGGAGTTATTAGAGTTGATGCATTCAAATATTTATGGTCCTATTGACGATAATGAGCAGGGGGAGAAATGGGATACAACAGCTGATGTAACACAATTTAGAAGGTCAACATGGGAGAAAAGGCTTTTTATAAGGTATCCAAGTTCTAAGTACTTGTTACTTACTACTAAAGGGAGCCTAAGGATGTTCAAGAGATTGCATTTATAAAGACATTAGAAATCATTAGTTGACGTCCGTGATAGAAGAGCAACAATTAATGTTGAAGATTATTCATACGGATTTGAATGTTGTTGATATGCTAACTAAAGTGGTTCTTGGAAACAAGCGTGAGATTTGCAGTAGGCTTACTGGGATGAATCTCAAGTAGATGATGAAATTCCCTTATTTGGGTTGGAGGGGGAGATTGTTGAGTTTCCAGCCCTATTTTGAGATCTTGGATGATATGGCTATTAAGATTACAATAGATAGACATCAGCTCTAAAAGATAAAGATCATATAGGAGGATCATCTAAAGATAGTGGAGATCTTCGTGGATAGGGATGTATCATTCCTAGTTAAATATAATCTCTTATCTTGTTAATAGTGATGTAGATAAATCCTATCATATATAATCCTATTTGGATGAGGATGTCATCTTATCGAATAATGTGATGTAATTTAACATAAGATATGATCTAGTTAGTTGAGTTCAGCTAGGATTCTGAAGCTATCAAGCCAGAGGTGTCTATAAATAGATGAGCCTTGCTCCAGGTGAGCATGAGATAGAGAAGAGATAGTGAGTGTTGTCACAACGTCCAAAAGTGAGAAAAAATAGAGAGAGGGCAAAGAGGGTTAGATTCTCATCCTTGTTTGATTGTTTTTGGGAATAGTTTGAGGGTTTGTTGATTGTGATATCAACTTCAGTTTCAATCCTGAAACTTTTATGAGATAACTTGTTGCTGGGTAGGTGGGTAAGAGATCAACTTTTTTATGTAAATCCTTATTAAGTTTAGTGGATTTATTTGTCGGTTTGTCCTGTAGTTTTTTCCCTCTATATTGGAGGGTTTTTCACGTTAAGTCTTGGTGTTTGTTTCATCGTTTAGTTTCTTATTCTCATATTGTTCTGCTGTTGCAATTTGAAGAGTTATTTCTTATTGTTGACTTTTTAGAGAGTTGTATTATTTTTCTCCTAACAATGTTAACCATTATTAAAGTTATATACTTAATTTTTGGAACTCCTACCAATCACTCTTTATCTTGTCTTTAATGTAAAACAGGAATTTGTTATTGATTTAAATTTCCTTAGAATAAGCGAACATGTTATATTTTACATGTGAATTCTCTTAAAATATTCTTGAATTTACAAAATTGTTAAAGATTTAAGTAATTATTTAAACTAATCGAATATGATGTCTAATATATTTTTATTTGTAATTGATCTTTAAAACTTATATTACTTTTTATCATTTTTTTCTTATTATCTTATTGATTAGATAAAAGACCAGTCTATCAATCAAAAACCAACTTCTATCTTCTTTTCTACTTAGGGCGTGTTATAAGCTTTAAGAGTGAAGTTGGTTTAAAACTCAAAAATTGAACTATCCTTATTATCTTCTACGAATTTATCACCATGATGCTCCACCATGAAAAAGGTTACATTGCTACCTGTTACACTTACATTTAAGTAAGATTTTCTCATCAAATCAAATTAGGCCTTTACCCTCTTTTCATTAGAATATATGCTACCAATTCTTTTTAATTGTCTTTTATTGGATAATATTAGTTGTAATAGATATATATTTGTTAAGGTTGTTAAGATTAGAGTTTATCTTTTATATCTTTTGTAGTTATCAATTCTTATATATAACTCGTATAACATTGACTATTTTCAATATACATAGAATTACATCTTAATCTATTTGTTCTGATTTGGTATCAAAGTCAATACCACGACCTATTCAAACCATTCCTCATCTCTAACCTTAGCTTCTTCTTCTATTCCTTCATTTTTGGTCCCTTCTTCTGACTCTTTTTCTTTAACTCCAACATATGTCAGCCAGACATTTTCCATAAAGATTACTTCTAAAAATTATATTTCTTAGAAACTTCAGTTCACTCCTACGCTGAATTTCTATAATATGCATGGCATCCTTTATGGCATTGAACTTGCACCTCTTAGAGAAATTTTTAACTCTTCAACAAACTAAATTGAACCAAATCCTGCTTATTCGATCTGTTTTATCAAAGTCCAAATTCTATTTTCTTAGTTATTGTCCTCTATTACTAAGGAAGTTTATCCACACTTGATTGGCCTCACATCTTCTGCTGAAGTCTAGAATGCCTTAGCTGCTGCTTATGATGTGTCAGTTATGCCCAACAAACTTGACTTTACATTGAACTCCATAATCTTTCCAAGGATGATAAGTGAATTTTTAAATACGTATATCAAGCAAAAGTTATAGCTGTTTATTTATCTCTTAAAGGCCAATCTATTTTTACTATAAAATTTAATGCTAATTAATATGTTCGGCAAACTTGGTGTTGAATATAAAGGCATCATTGGAGACTTACAATAGTGTACAATACTAGTTTCTTTCAATAAGCTATATGGTCAGTTGGTTGCTTAAAAATTAGCAAATTACCTTACCAACTTTTAATATGGTACAACGTTTCATAACCGCCAATACTATTTTATGAGGCAGAGGTCGCAGCAATAAAGGTAGACGAGGATTCATTTCCCAATCTCCAAGAACTCATTTCTCTTGCCAAGCCTGGCAAATTTCTAGTTACATTAATCATATAGAAGTTGATTGCAGACGTATAAGTAATAGTCATTTTGTGCCACAAATTCCATCCCAGGATCAACATAATATTGGTATAAATCAAATACAAGCCAATATGCTTGTAATGCCTTCTTTAATGGATTCTACTACTTTAAATGATGATTAGTCTTTTACCTAGTACCCTAACACAGGTGCAAATCATCACGTGACTCCAAATTTGGCATCTCTTTATATTACTGATGAATATAAGGGTAAGAATGTCGAACTTGTTGGGGATGGTGCACAGTTGCCAATTTGTCACATTGGATCAAGTTCCATTACATCTTCTTCCAGACCTTTATTCTTACGTCAAAGTTTACATATCCCTAATATAACCAACCTTTGCTCTCAATTCAAAAATGTTGCTACGATAATAACTGCTTTTTTAACTTCATCCTGATTATTGTCTTATGAAGGATTGGATTAATTACCTAGAGGATCCTATTGTATGGAAAAAGTGAACTGGGGCTTTACAAATTATGTGGTACTCTCCTTCAACAACAAAATATGGATGCTCTTATTTTCTTAGTCACGTAGGAGAGTTGGCATGGTCGACTTGGCCATCCTAGTTTTTAAACAATACGAAGTTTAGTTCATCAATTTCAATTGTCGTGTTCTTCTTTCAAGTTGTCTTCTGCTAAGTGTTCTTCTTGTTTCACTACAACAAAACTAATAATTGGCGACGATTTTGCCTTTTGGCAACAATTATAGATTCGTGGCAAAAATTTAAAAGTTATTGCGATGTTTTGCATAATTGTCACTAAATGAAGCCTTTTGCGACAAATTCCTCGAATCATAGCAAAATTATTAACATTTAGCGACGACTTGCTTAATTCATCACCAGATATGAAGCCTTTTACCATGATTCACCTGAATCGTCACTAAAAGTAGTACTTTTGGAGATGAATTAGAAAATCATCACCAAAAGTAATATTAAAGATTTTATATGTTATGTATTTAGGAGAATTTTGATGAATTTTTGTGTGTGATAGTATTCTTAAAAATGATATTGTTAAAAAGATAAAATTTTAATGATAACTGTGCTTAATAATCCTAAGGTTCATGATAATTGACATTTATATGATTTTTCATATTTTTCATCTGCTTTCTTTATAAATTTGTTTAAATAGTTAATGCATTCAAACTCTATAAATTTGTTTAAATCTATGGATTTATACATAAATAATTCTTTAATGATGTCTATTGTACATAGTACTACACCCCGATTCATCTATAAAAAAATGTTGTAGAGATTAAAAAAATTTGACAAAAATGACTTCGTTTGTCTAACGAAAAATGTCATTTTCTCAATCTTTTAATCGTCCAACTCAAGCCCTCTCCCCCATTTCCTTTTGCTTCCTATTCTCTTCTCTTTCCCTTCAATGTTTTTTGAACAATTCCTTTTAATCTTCTCTTCTCTTTGTCCGTTCATCGTGTTCTCTTTGTTTTCTCTTCCATCGTCTCCCTGCAATTGTAGTCAAGGTAAGTAGTTCCTGCATTTGTTTTGGTTTTTTTTCTTTTAGTTTCATTGTTGTTGTTAAATGCTATGTTCATTGTCAGTTTTAGGGTGAAGCTTTAAGTTGTTTGCGTTTATTTAGATTGTTAATGGTTGAATTTTTGTTTGTATGTGTTAATGTTGGTGAAGAAAAGGAAAAGAGAGAATTTTTGTTGTTAGTTAGGGTTTAATTTTTAAAGCTATAAAGTGTTCGATGAAAGTTCTCTTAGGTTTTTAGTGTTCTATTTTGATATGGAATGAATGTCCTTTCAAACTTATTTTTTTCGTAATTAGATTACATTGAAGCACATTGACTTAGATGCTTATTATTGTAATTGGAAACTTAGGTTTTTATTTAATTGAATTTAGTTTTAGTTTTAGATTCTAAATCATAGTTAAAGTTATCAGAATCTTTTATTTAGTTACACCACTATTTTATTTAAAATAATAATCCTTACCACTATTCGAAAAGATTATTCTAATCTTTTTAAAATGATAAAATCCCATTTAAATTTAGTTGAAGTTAATTCACTCAACAAACCAATTAAACTTAAATTAGGTAAATAACATCTTATATGACTCCTATATCCATTCTGTGACAACTTTTGTTAAAACATATCTTATATATTATTTTTAACCTTACCTTTATATTAATATGATCATGAATCACTTATCCAAATTATATGAATTTAGTTAAGTAGGACCTATTAATTTAAGATAAAATATAATCTAGTTAAAGGGACCTTGAGTCACTCAACAAGCCTTATAATAAATAAAACTCTGGTTTTATGCTTAAATAATGGAAGACAACTATCATATTCTCAATGCAAACTTAATATTTAATAAGGGATTTAACTTTAAATGATCTTATCAAACACACATTACATATAAAAGGTCATACATTTTAAATATCCAATTCCATAGGCAAATATAATTAAGTTATAAGTATGATATTCTTTTTTTAGAAATTGAATGTAATTTTATTAAAAGTTAAAGTTCCATAAGGAGTTACAAATTTAGCAGCATATGTTATAAGCAAAACCTATAGTAAAAAAAAAGTTCTAAAATATAAAAGTTCTATTATTATCTTCCATCAGGTTGTTCGAGAATTAGAAGCCATTTGCTTAGCTAAACCTTACATGCATATATCTTAGTAGGATATGTTAAAAGAAACACTTACATTTTAAAGAAAGTTGTAAAATACAAATGTTCTATTCTCAGCTTCTATTAGGTTCTTAGAGAATAAGAAGCCCTTTGATTAGTTAAACCTCACATGTCTGTGTCTTTAGTCTTCTGTGTACTTAAGCCATTCCACTATAGTGTCCTTGTCAAGTGGATTGGTTCTCTAGAGCCCATATTACTTAAATGTTTTTAGTGATCTTTATTTCCAAAAGATTGATTTAAATGATTTCTTTTATCCTTCATATTATAGAGTGATATAAGGAGTTGATGTCTATCTATTTATGCTTGAATGTCCTCAAATTCTCTAAGGTTGGGTCAAATGCTTTCTCTTATCCTTGATATTGTAAAGTGACAAAAGGATTTGTTTTTATCTATTTATGCTTGAATGTCCTCAAATTCTCTAAGGTTGGGTCAAATGCTTTCTCTTATCCTTGATATTGTAAAG
>JAOSBL010000007.1:1156675-1167624 GCA_027568915.1 Erythroxylum roraimae
ATTTTGATGAAAACCAAATAATAATAAAAGAAGAAAGTGAGACGGAAGCAGATAAAAGAAGAAAGTGAGATGGAAGGCGCAAACCAAAAATGAGACGGAAGGCACAAACCAAAAGTGAGACGGAAGGCACAAACCAAAAGTGAGACGGAAGGTGCAAACCAAAAGTGAGACGGAAGGCGCAAACCAAAAGTGAGACGGAAGGCGCAAACAAAAGTGAGACGGAAGCGCAAACAAAAAGTGAGACGACAGAAAGTGAGATGGAAGCGCAAGCCGAAAGTGAGACAAAAGACTCGATACCACGTCGGATGACTAATCAGCTTGAGTTAGTTACAGAACTCAACTGAATAACTGATTCTTTAAAGATCAAGAAACAAGAAGAAAGAAGCAGTTACCAAGAAGCGGTTGAAGACGAAGGCTATAAATACGAGTCGGAGTCGAAGACTGCAAAAGCTTAGCGATTTGAAAAGTTGGAGATTTTTGAAAGAGTTAGCGAATTGAAAAAGCTAGAAATCTTATTGTGCTAAATTGAGAGCTATTCTTATCTGTAACAAAGCTTGAAATATCTTTCAGTTGAAAGAAGAGAAAGCAGATAGCCTGAAGAGGCTAAGTGTGAAAAGAATACTTGTTGTAAGAGACCTGAAAAGGCTCGGAGTTAAAGAATACTTGAAACTTTGCGAAGAATAGTGAAATCTCAGAAAGGATTCTGAGGACTGGACGTAGCCCACGGTTTGGGGTGAACTAGTATAAATCTGCCGCGTCGACTCTCTCTCTCTCAACTCTTAACTACTACTGTTACTGTTTCATACAAGCATTTAGAAAATAAATTGCAATACTTTAATATTACTGTTTTTCAATAGTTTTGAGAAAAAGCAAGTTTTAAGGAAATTCTTAAAAGGGGGATCATCGAAAAAGAATACACAATTCAACCCCCCCTTCTTGTGCATTTGTATATCGAGTATTAAGTTTATATTAACGTGTGATTTACTTCATATCCTAATATGTTTCGAACTAATTGCTTGAATTGTGAAAACTATTCTTTTTAAACCAATGATCAATATTACAATTAGATGATATCTTTCCCTTGAATCGAAGTTAATTACTCTTGAATTTCTCACTTTTATATATATTCAGTGTTTTATTTTGATTCCTTGTTAATTTTAGTAAATTAGTTAATTAATCATAAACCCCCACTTTATTTTGTTAATTGAAATTAAGAAACTAATTTTTAGTTCTCTTGGGATTCGACTTAGTTCCACAAATATTAAAGAAATTAACGAATCGAAATTAATTTTGCGGGCTTTGACAACTTGATCAAAATTTGGCATCATTTCTGGGGAATTATTTTAGTTTCTTACTTTCTTTTCATTTTTTTATAGTTTACTGCTAATATCTTGTCTTGTATGACTTGTTCTTCTTAGATAAGTAAATTTCAATATAATCCAAAAATTGAGAAGACAGTGTATCGTTTAAGAAAAAAGACTAAACAAGAAATCGATCATTCATCTCCAAAAGTGAAAGTTGAGATAAATCTAACAATTGATGAAGACTCTAATTTTCAAGAATTTGAAAAAAAGAAATGAAATCTTAAAATTAGAATGTTGAGGGAGTTAGTGGCACCACATTTGAATCAACAACTCTTATGCATACAATTTTCAGATGTTGAAGTAGATTTCAAATTGAAATTTGGTTTGATACACTTACTCTCTATTTTTTGTGGTCTTACAAGTGAATATCCATATAAACACCTGAAGGAATTCTCTATTGTCTAGTTTGGAATGAAGCCACAAGGGTGACAGAAGAATAAATTAATCTTAGAGTCTTTCCAATCTTATTGAAAGATAAGGCAAATGATTTGCTATATTATCTTTCCCCTGGCTGAGTGACCACGTAGAGTGAGATGAAAAGACTATTCTTGGAGAAGTTCTTTCCTACATCACGAACAGTCAATATGAGAAAGGAGATATGTGGGATAAGACAATTCACCAAAGAAACATTGTATGAATATTGGAAGAGGTTTAAGGAGTTATGTGTAAGTTGCCCGCACCATAAAAAATCAGACCAACTATTGATTTAGTACCTTTATTAAGGTTTATTGCCAATGGATAGGAGTATGGTTGATGTAACTAGTCGAGGAGTTTCGATAAATAAAACACTTGAAACAGCCAAACAATTGATATAATTCTCAAGAATTTAGGACAAAGATGGATGGAGTTGTTAAGCACGTAAATGAGGTAATACAAACCTTGAGGATAAAATTTCATATTTAAGTGCCCTTGTTCATTAGATGGTTGGAAGTCAATTACAATCGACATGAGTATACAGAATATGCTCATTTTCTAGACATCCTATGAATATATGTCATATATTGCAAGAAGACTTTCTTCAAGAAGCTAATGCAATAGAGGAATTTCTTAGTCAACCTTAACAAAAATATGACTCCTATTTTGATCGTTATAATCCAGGATGAAAGGATCATCTAAACTTTAGCTATAGCAATCAAAGAAGACAACAAAGATATCAACCTCACAATTTCAATAGAAAACCTCAAGCTCCTACATATGCTCAATTTCAATCTTCAAATTCGGGTATGTCTTTAGATGAAATTATTAAGCTTGTTAAGATTATAGTTTTTTTTCTATATTTTATGTAGTTATTAATTCCTGTATATAACTTTTTTCATGTTCGCTATTTTCAGCACAAATAGAATCACAGCTTGATCTATTTGTTCTGATTTCTTTATACTTGTTTGTTGGATGTAGATTTATAGCTGTCAGTTATGTTTGATAAGGAGGGAGTTGGTGAAATTTGATTTAGATGTAGGAGGCGACTGTGCTGGTGCCAGATAAATTGCAAGGGACAAGAGACAAAAATTAAAACAGCACTTGTAACTTAATACGGTGCTATTTTTATCAAGATCATAAGAGGAAGAAATTATGGTTTCTTTATTATTTAACATAAGCCTGTTACAAAGATTTTGGCTTAACCAAAAGCATCTGTGAAACTTGCTACAGTATTGCAGTAGTGTCATGCCGTTTGTATTTATTTTAAGTTCCCTAAATTCACCTAGTAGTTAAACAGCTATACCTCAAACCTTTAAGAAAAGGCTAAAGCATGAGGTGTATGGGTTCGTGGAAGATGGAAAGGAGAATGGGGACGGTAGAGAGAACTAGCTTTCATTCACCATTCAACAATAAAATAACATATAGAATTGTGTTATATCGAAATTACAACGAGCAACGTATACTAACGTAAAAGAGTGCACAAGATATTGAACAATAAAACACTGACTTCAATGTTGGGTGCACAAAACATATAAGGCGATGGCGTTCCAACACGCCATTGGGTGCTTTTGCATGGACATAAATCTAGTGGATTACAAAGTGGATACGGCAAAATTTTAAGGACAAAATAAACTTTTACCCGAAAATATTTTACCATACAAATTACCCTGTGAACATTACACGAAGGACGTATTTTTTTAATACGAGTAATCAAACATCATGAACATTAATTGGCAAGATTGGAGAGTACATCCGACAGAACTTTGATGGTTCGAATTAATTGATAGTTTCAATGTTAAGCACCAGGAAGTAATTGAAATGGAAAGCAAGTAATCATATAAACTAAAGACGAGAAATGGACAATCTTATAACAGCTGTAGATCATTCACAACCTTACGTACTAAAGTAAAAGCAGGAATCCTCCTATACATTCCTTTCTTATTCATATTTCCTTACCTGATTGTTATAAACATTCAACAATCAATCAGAGAGCGAACGAATTACAAATTCTTAGATTAGCTATCTCCTTCAACGTGGAGAAACGGGAATGCCTTGTTCGTTCCTAAAGAAATTTCCAGGATCAACTTTGGTCTTGATTTGAACCAACCTGTTGAAATTATCTCTGAAATACTTGATACCGTAAACTCTTCCTTCCAAGTAGCTTCCTTTTCCATTGTGGTTGATACCCAAATCAAGATCTCTGTAGTTAAGGAATGCTTCTCTTGGATTCTTAGACACGTAGGGGGTCATGTAATCGTGCAACTTCCTCGTCAATTCTATGTAGTGGTTTGCTGCTTCTGTTCCGTCTTCATCCCAGTTCGTTGCATACTGAATTTTCCACAAATTTCCTGCTCTATGTGGAAAAGGAGTTGCCGTTGCAGGAATCTCCGCCATTTTCCCTCCATAAGGATTGAATGTAAGCATTGGTGACTGCAGCTCAATCATTAACTTCCATATGCCGTCCAAACCATTCCTGGGAATTGGTTGCTTCACATAATCTGATTTTCTTTTCAGATGTGTGAGGACTTGCGGCACTCGACTGAGCAAAGCTTTGGTTGGTGTCCCACTTGGAAAGTCTGTCCAAAAGAGGACTGATTCAACCCAACTCATTTCGGTGCAATCAGATTGAGTCAACCCCAGTTTAGGGAAGTTGTCGTTCATGATGGGAAGGAGTTGTTTAGAATCTCCAATGAACAAAGCTCGGAACGTTGCTCTTAACGTCTTTTGGCCACTCCGAGTCGTGCTGTTCACAACGTCGAACGTGAGTCTGATGAAAAGATCGTCTTCAATCTTAGGTGCAACTTGCTGCCACTGATCAACGATGTCTGTCAAATTACTCCGTTCCAGTGTTCTTTGAACCCTGAAAACAGTGACCACTTCTGGTACGCGAACAAGGTTGATTTTATACGCAAGAACAACGCCAAAACTTGCTCCTCCTCCACCAGTAATAGCCCAGAATAGATCTTCTCCCATTGCCTTTCTATCAAGAAGTCTGCCATTAACATCAACTATCTGCGCGTCGATGATGTTATCAACAGACAGGCCATATTTTCTCATCATGTTGCCATAACCTCCACCACTAAAATGGCCTCCGACACCAACAGTAGGGCACACGCCAGCAGGAAAGCCATGAGTTTTGCTTTTCTCGGAAATTCTATAGTAAACCTCACCCAGGGTTGCTCCAGCTTGAACCCAGGCAGTCTCGGATTCGACGTCAACGACGACAGATCGAAGTTTGAACATGTCAAGAATGAAGAAGGGTACGTCTGATACGTAAGAGATGCCCTCATAGTCGTGGCCACCACTCCTGATTTTCATTTGCAGATTATGGTTTCTAGCACAAAAAATAGCAGCTTGGACGTGGGATTCTTGCAATGCAGTGAGAATAAGGAATGGTTTTGGGGTCGTGGACATGTTGAAACGGAGGTTTCGGATGTAAGTTTCAAGAACAGATGAAAACGAAGCATTGGTGGGAGTGTAAATTGCATCGGAAATTGGGTGAGAAGGCTGACACTGATCCAGAAGACATCGGAGAAAGGCTTCGTTAGTAGCTGAACCAGAGGTGGTTTGCAAGTGCAAGGTAATAGATAAGATGACCAGAGAAAGCAATGGGAACAGCATAGACCTTAGTATTTCCATTTTCGATTAAATGGTTTGTGAAAATATTGTATTGGATCGCAATTTATAGCGACAAAATGGGAATAAATAAACAAAAAACAAAGCCATCTCCTCCCAAATATTTGACCAGAAAAGTTGAAAAGAAAAAAATGGCGATTAAAACATCAACTTGCGTTTGACATTCTCTGCATGGAGCCATAATACGCACTTATTCATATTGAAAGCTACTTATTTACTAATTTCGTGACAGACGGAGCAAGTCTTGTATAACTGCATGTGTCACGCGTATATCGCGTCCAGGTGGCATTGACAGCCTATACCTTTCTATGATCGATGATGAAACTGCTGATTACTCTGGTGGTGATGAGAGGGGATAGGCCATTTCATAATATAATAAAGTTGTTGGGGTAAGTACATTTTTAATTTTAAAATTTAATATGTTTCCCCTCTAATTATTAAACTTTTTAATTCAATTTTTAAACCTAAAATTTGTGTGAAAATTATTTAAATTATACCTTATGTAATATCCAAGTTAAATAAATAAATGCTCATTCCAATTTCTTTAAGGTCATGCTTTTTATCTATCGAAATATAAGTAGGAGTTTGTTTCACATGGAAAGAATATATGGCCTTGAACATGCATATAAACTTAATGAGTTACTTCTCCTATCACTAATTGTTTTAGGATGTAATTTCATTTGAGTTTGTACGTGTTCAATTTATTTGAGCCTAATCTTATAAAATTTAACATGGTATCAGAGAAGGTTACTCTTGGGTTAGTCGTCACTACCTTGACACGATAAATTGTGTCACGTGTTGGGCCTTAAATTAGCTCACACGTGAGGGGGGCATGTTGAAATATAAGTAGGAGTTTCTCCCATATAGAAAGTGTAACTCCTGTATGCCCCTGAGAGGATATACAGATGTCACACAAAGCATATCTAAATCATACCAAAGCATTCCAAAACTACCTTAAAAGAAACTCAGACAAACATACAATACATTTCATTATAGGTTGAGTTAATAAACAGAATACATCATACATATTGTACTTTTCAAAATACATGCCTTAAACTTCTAAATACATCATGAATTAAGCTTATTACAAACCATATACACAAAAATACAAAATGTCTTATCATATTGAGTACAACTCAATAACAAACTGAACATTTTTTCAAAACAAAACACATCCTTCTTTGGTCATTCTTGACTTTGTCCCAGTCTTTAAATCTTCTTATCAGAATCTATATGGAGGCAAAACAACCGTGCTAAGCATAAAGTTTAATATGGAATAACTAAAAAAGATATAAAATGATGACTGTTTCTAACAGTCGTCTAGAATTCACATGTATTGAATCAGATTATATCATAAGCAATATTTAATTATTCAAATTAAAGAGTAATCAAACTATTAAAAGCATCAGAACAGAATAAAATTTATCAGAATAGAATACTCTTACATCAGAGAAATTCATATAAGTATCATAATAGAATACTGTTACTTCATAACAAATTTAAAAGTCTCAAAACAGGATATAATTGAGTCGGAACAAAATATAACCTGTATCAGATTAAGGTATAACTTTTATCAGATCAAAACTTAGCTTGTTTTAGAACTGAATATATATCAGAACATAAAACAGATTAGCCTGCTAGTCCTTTTACAGAAGTGGGTTATGGGAACAGAATAGGGGATACCAATGATTGGTATCAACAGAAACAGAAGAGACCTAAGTCTCTGAATCAAAAGACACTGTAGTGTCTAAGAACAGGGGACACCTTAGTGTCAAAGTACAGAAGACACCGAAGTATTTAAGAACAGGGGCAGTTGCAGATCCTTTTAGATATGCCTATTTACTTACGACTAGGACTTGACAGTTTTAAAACAAACCATTTCAGATTTCAGAATCACATGTAGAAGATGTAGTACATAACACAAGACTTTATTCCATCATGCTCAAATTGAACATGTTCATTCACATTTGATCAAACTTAACATGCCTTATAACGATAATCATTTACAATAATGCACCAATGAATACATTAAGTAATTACTCTTTACATATATTCACACAAGTTCCCCATTCACTAACATTCATAACTAACACATTGCTTATATCCTTTAGATCACATTTGTTTCCATAAGAACAAATTTATCCTTTGAACAAACCATATATTCCAACATTAGACACTTTTATATCAAACAACATCTTCCTTAAGTTATTACCTCGATTAACAACTCAAGACTTGTTCAACCTTTAATTAATTAATCTAACATCAAACTAGGTTCATTTCCAACCTTAATTAAGTTCAAATACACCATTATACAGTGACTTAACCTTATGTGGTTCAACATAAGCCAAATACACAAGAATGAAAGAGCATGGTGTTTCGGTAGTGAATGAACAAGGAGAAGAAGCATGACCAGCAAAAACACTTCTGCCTTAGCTGAATTCATTTGATGCTAGGTGTCACTCTCACAACATGGCATATATCTCCATTGCATGCATCTCATTTGTCCACTCCTCAAGCTGCCAATTGTCACAATCCTGCTAGGCCATTTGTTGTTTAATCAATGATGCCAAATATCATTCAATTACATTGTCATTTGTCCTTTATTTATTTATGCCAAATGTCACTAAATGTATACGCTTTGTCACCCTAATTTCTATGTACCAACTTGTCTTGCCACTTGACAATTTTTCTATTCCAAATGTACATTTTAATACATCAATTTTCTAAAGGTAACAATTAATTCCAAGTTACTAATCATGGTTTGATGGACCATAGATTCAAGACAAATGCAATTTTCATTCATATCACTTATACCTTCATAGACATGTAATATTTCTACTAGGGTGTAATCTAGGGCCTTACAGAAATAATATATAACCTTAAAGATGCATATATGTCTAGTGAGTTACTCTTCTTATCATTAATTGGTTTTAGGATGGAATCTCATTTGGGTTTGTACGTGTTCAATTTATTTGTGCCCAATCTTACAAAATTTAGCATTACCCTATAAATAAACATGTCTTTGCACATATATATTCAACATTGAGTTAATGAGCAATTAATATAATTGTTGAATATTAGCCGCATTAGCGGAATGACTCTATTTATTATTAGTGAAGATCCCAAAAAGTCGTAAGCTGAACATGCGCGGTTGAAATCTAACCCACTAACTAACATCAAGGTTTAAACATCTTGGATGTGGACAGAGGATTAAGAGTTGAAAGTTTAAATAAAGTAGGGTTAATTATAAAATACTCAAATTTTTGTCAATTTTTTAATTATAACTCGAACTTTTAAAAATAGTAATAAAATACTAAAACTTTCAAAATTTTCAATACTAGCCTAAACTTGAAAAAGTAGCAATAAAATACTACAATTTTCAATTTTCATTAATTTTAACCCAACGTTATTAGTTGTTCTTCTTATGCTTTTAGCCTTTTGTTTTCCGTTTGTTTTTCTAACATTCCAAACTACTATCACATTACAGTATACTGTACTAGTAAGTTTATTGTTTTTAGTTTGTTCTCCTGATGCCCTTAATGTAAAGGCATTGGAGCTGCAAAAAACTAAAAATCGAAGGGTGAGGGCATCAAGGAAACAAAATGAAAACGAAGGAAACAAAATGAAAACGAAGGAAAAAAACTAAAATCATAAAGTAAAGTTATTGGGGCTGCGTAATCTAATTTAGGTCATTTTTAAACAATAAAGCCGTTTTAATTAAATGATTAAATGACGTCATTTCATTAATCTTTATTTTTTAGGTTAACTTTGATTGACATGTATTAATGGTTAAAGTTTCTTAAACACGTGGCAAGTCAAACTTAAGGGAAACATTAACGTCGAGCTAGAATTAAAAAAATTTGAAAGTTTGAGCATTTTATTGTTACTTTTTGAAGTTCGGGTTAGAATTGAAAATTTTTTAAATTTTGAGCATTTTATTACTGCATTTTAAATTTTGAGCTATAATTTAAAAATTGACGAAAGTTTGAGCTTTTTTTAGTAATTAACTCAATAAAGTATTAACTATATGTTCAAGTTCCAAGCCTCCAACGCACTGTCTTCTTAATAAAAACTATCTTATACCATCAACAATTTGAAGAATTAGTCGTGATACATTAGCTAGACGACCTCCCAAAGTATTTATTTTATTTTTTTATATAATTAATGATATAATCTAAACTAGGTGTAAGCCTTGAAGAATTTTCATCAATAATGCAACCATGGACGGAGCCACAGTGGGGGCACTTGCCCCACTGACTCCAAAACTTTTAATTAAAAAAATTATTAATTTAAATTTTTAACTCATAAAAAAAATCAAAATTTTGCCCCTACTAAAATTTTACCCCTATTGAAATTTTTTTTGGCCTCCAATAAAATTTTGCCCCCACTCAAAAAAATTTCTAGATCCGTCCCTGAATGCAACTCCCTATCCTTTCAAAGTTTTGATATGCGCACCTCTTTCCCTCTTCATCAAATACCCTATTACTTGCTTTATGTAGAGAAATATTCTGAAGTTCAAGATATATTTCACTCATTTTATAACTAGAAGACGAACCTTTGCTAATTCTCGCAAAGTCAAGAGTCTTGTACACTAGAACAACCCTTCTCGCAAAGCGAATAGTGGACAACACCCTTTTTTAACTGAAGTAATATGCACAGAAAATCTGGTATGCAATCTCGAACAAATAACTCGATGCTAAACTTTTACTTCTAGAAGCTGACTTTTTCACGAGGAGAAGAGAAGTCAAAGGACAAACTCTTCTGGATAAATTAAAAAGAAAAAGAAAAGTCAAATTTGGATGTATAGTCATATTGTTTAACATTTTTTAATATGTATAATGCTTGTAATATGCATTCCAATTAAGATCGTCAAATTTGACTGAGAACGTTAATGATTGTCAATAACGTATATACACCAATTTGAAGAAAATCCAATAATTCAACTAAGATGGTATATTTTGTGCTTAGCATATTTCCTTCCTTCTCTTTTACGGATGTGTTCGTTGACGAAACTCATTGAACACGTAAAACTGTTGCTTATACCGACTGCTCTTCAATTCATTAGAACATGTGATTGAAAATGAAATCTTATTCTGGAAGATGATAATATTAGAAATATGTAAATTGTCATTAAGAGTTAGCAAATAACTAGTTGTCTAAAATAAGAAACTTGAGTCGATGTTGATTTTATATCTATCTACATATACATCACGACACATATGCTTGATGGCGATAATGGTTTCGATTCGTTCATCAATATCACATATTTGAATATCGAGAGGGACAAACTGTTCCGGTTTTAGATAAAGGAAAGACTGTAATGTTTATTTGAATCAATGAATCCCAGAAAAGTTCATGATATATAGACATTTCTCTTGTTAGATTCCCCTTTGTTGTAAATTTTCTGAGCGTTCGAGTTCTAACCTATATCTACTCTATGCCTGGTTCAGTCACTTAATGGTTGAAGAACTGGTTCAAAGTTAGGCATCGTCACAAATATATTAAACCTTCTAAACTTATGATGACATGCAC
>JAOSBL010000007.1:1186732-1204631 GCA_027568915.1 Erythroxylum roraimae
ATTTCCTACAAAATGGTTATCCAAGAAATAGATAACCATAAATATAATATATTGTACTTAGCATATTGTTTAGTATATTTTAAATATTATTTAGCATAAATAATTTTATTATAAAATAAAATATAGTTAAAATTTTGAAAAGCGTTTTTTATTTTTATGTTGCCAAACAGTCAATTGTATGAAGCTCTTTTAAAAAAGCTGTTTGTTTAATTGACAGCCAAACAATCAACTGGCTTTAAAAAAAAGCTCTTCTAAAAAAAATTCTACTAAAAAAAGCTCAACTAAACGAACCCTAAGACTATTTAGTCTTCAAAAAAAAAAAAGCCTAAAGAATATGAAGATTTATTTTCCCCATCCATATTATGTATTTGAAAAAATAGATGAAAGTAATTGATTATATATATACACACGTAAATGTTATTTACATATAAAGCTTGAATCTCGAGGGAGCTCCAGTGACAAGAGGGAATGAGAGGCATTACTCTATATCGAACAACTTCGATAATATTACGGAGAGTTAGAGGAACAAATGGAGCCCAAACTTTAACAGCATGCAGCTCTTATTGTACTGTCACCGGAGACGGTGGCGGCAGCGGCGGAGACGGGTTGCAAAATTCGAGGGTTAAGGTTTTCGACCGTCATCTCAAGCGAAAACAAGTAAAACCTACCTTTCTTTTCCTAATATTCTCAGTGGGTAATGCAAAGTTGCTTTCTTTTTCTTTTTTTTAAAATATTTTTGGGTTTGTTGAATAACTCGATATAAATGAGTCAAGAGAATTTATTTGTACTTTTGTGTGTGAGGATGTTGGCATTGGCATTGTGAGTTTTGGCGTGACTGTTCTAAGCTTTTGGTGGCAGCGTGATAGAGCAGCGTGGTTGATGAATTCCAAGGATCCGTTGATGGATGCCGTTGCTGAGAACTTGTTGGACCGGTTGGAGGTAGATATCTTCTCTTTTGTCTAAAACTTATTTAAAGTTTTCATTTTGCCCTTGATGTGGAGGCTTCTTGGCTCCTGCAAGTTGAACAAGTTTCCTGTTTATAGAACTTATTATTAATTTCATACGACTGTAAAGAGAGATGGTGGAAGCTGCTAAAAATAGGCTTCTCTAATCTTTTTTTCTTTTTTCGTTTCCTTCTGAGAGAATCTGTTTTGACATTTAGCATTCTGCAATTCATTGAGGTTTAATTGGAAATTGAGAACTTTTAACCGACCTTTTCAAGTTTGAATTATGTCAAAATTACATGCCTGAAAAGGAATAAGATTGTTCAAGAATGCCGGTTACACAAAAGTTTTTAACTTCATGTTCTCAATTTGGGGTGTTCTTGCCTTCTGTAGGATTGTAAGAAAGCCTTTCCCACAACATTATGCTTGGGAGGTTCTTTAGAAGCCATCCAGCGGTTATTATGTGGTCGAGGTTAGAGTTTAGTCTGATGCAGTTTTTCGTGATTAAACGTGTTGAGTTAGTCTGAAGTTGTCTTATGAATCTTCTTATTGTTCTTTAGTTTCCTTTTTGACAATTGACAACTTATCTACTAAGTAGGTATATTCTGAATTGATTGCAGTTTAGTCATTAAGCTTTTCAAAATTGATGTGCACGAATTAGTTACATAATCAGTAAACATTTGATTCTAGTGAAAATTTGAATCAGTAGGAGTTAAAAACTGAACAAAACTGTTATATGAAGATTTGAGCGACTTTAACTCTCTGTGCTCTTAGCAGTGTTGTAGAAGGTGATGGCCTTACTGGACCAGGAGCTAAAAGAAAGTTGGTATTAGGCGCAGTACCTCTTGAACTAAGAATGAGTCATCTTTATTGAGGTGTTTGATTCTGGTGTTTGGATATTGCCTAGTGTGATATTGAAGATGCTAGAGGGGAGTGACTCAATCAATGCTTTTCTTTTCCTGAGTTCAAAGGCAGCTCAATGCTAAGTAAACATGAAAAGCTATATTTATTGAATAAAAAGAGAAAGCCGTATTCTTTTGGAGATTATGTGGATTGTTTGTTAGAATTAGATCTTCTTCTGCCTTCAACCACTAATGCTATTTAACAAAGTAGAAACAAGGTCTTGCTCAATATCTGTGTTGATATCTTTCTTTGCAACATTTCTTTAACTTATGTTCACTCTCTCAAATGTGTGTGTGTGTGTGTGTCTATATATATATATATCATTTAACAGAGAAGATTGACCTTTTCAGCTGTCCATTGTCTGGAGCTAATGCTATATAACATCATTCTCAGGATCCATTGAAAAGCTTATAATGATGGACATGTCCTGTGACATGATTAACAAATGTAGACATGCTCATCAAAATATGGTCAACAGGATGGAGACATCCTTTGTGGTTGGTGATGAAGAGTTCCTGCCTGTAAAAGAAAGGTTTGCCTACTTTTCATTTAATTCTTATGAGGTTTAGTTGCTATGTATTTTTGGTCTAAGTTGCTGAGTTTGTATGTATGCATTTGAAGTTCTCTAGATCTAGTAATTAGTTGCCTGGGACTCCATTGGACAAATGATTTACCAGGGGCCATGATACAGGTATCCACTTCTTTGAGCATCTGAATCAAATATGATAGTGTATGTGACAGAATTTGGTGAAGCGTATGAAAGAAATATATGATCTAGGAATAGCCAATTAAACTACTAATTTTAAACTTCTTATTTTCTGTCTCATTCTGACTCTATTATTTAAATGACACACTTATTCTTCTTCTGAACTAATGGCAGTGTAAACTAGCACTGAAGCCAGATGGGCTATTTCTAGCGGCCATTCTTGGGGGAGAAACCTTAAAGTTGTTTATTTTTATTGCCTTTTCGTTTCAGTTTTCTTTCTTTTTTCTCCTTTTATTCCTTATTTCAAGTTCTATTGTACTATGGTATAAACACATTTATTAATGTTGTTGCTTTCTAATTGTAATTAGGGAGCTGAGAATAGCATGCACTTTGGCTCAACTAGAGCGTGAAGGTGGAATTAGTCCTTGTATCTCACCTATGGCACAAGTATGCTTGCATGGAATTGCCATAATTTTATTTCTTGAGAATATATGCCCGTATATGATCACCTGGGATATTGCTTCACTTAAGTTCAGAAGATTTGGCTCAAAGTAGACCATAATGAACCAAAAATTATTTTATTTTTCAGGTCCGTGATGCAGGCAATCTTTTGACCAGGGCAGGTTTCACACTTCCCGCTGTGGATGTTGACGAATATGTAGTTAGGTACAAAAATGGTGAGAAGATTTATCTTGCAAATATTAAATGTTGCTTTGCTCACTGAGGCTCTTAAGATGATCCATGCCAAATGAGGCTGTCTGTTTCCGTGTATGATTTGAGTAGATGTTTGTTATCCATAAAATTTTTGGAGTAAAGGAGTGATTAATATCTGAATATAAAATGAGGCATTTTATGTTAATTGAATTGATCATTTATCATCAGCCTCTACATGAAGTCTTAAAACTGTTTTTAAAAATTTTTCACACCAATGTTCCTGTAATTGCTTCTTTACTCAATGGTTCTTCCACTGTTCTGATTGGCAGGTAAGTGGTTGCTTATACTACTTTCACTTTGCTGGCTTTTGTTTCTGCTTGTCACTTTGTAAGTCATTTTTTGTTCTCAGTTGGTGTTGATGTTTGTATTCTGTTCTGTTTCATACTCTTTTGGAGTCCTTACTAACTGGCAAGCTATGAAGATATCGCTTCTAGCCCCCAAAGTAAGGGGGAGTACAGATGGTAATTTTTGTTCTCCAAGTCCGAGCTCGGCCTGAAGCATTGTATTATCAAGTTAAATGATGTTTTTAAATTTAAAGTGAAAATTCATTATTATACCACTCTGGTGCCTAGAATGGTTACATTGTGCATACATATTTTGAAGCAGATATGTTGACGAACTTTGTCATTAAGCTAGTTTTTTTAATTAGCTACTGCTGAAAGTTTAGGTGGTTAAGATAGTATCTTTTTGTATTATAGTCTTAAAATGGTTGATCAACTAACAATTATTTTCTTTAGGTCCTCTCCCTTGGTCAATGTTCTCTCAAGTCTCAACCTCTAAACTCATGATATGGTTTCTTGACTGATCTTTTTTTACATGTTTTTCTCTTCCTCTGTGTTTTAGCCCTGGAGCTGATAGAGCATTTACGTGCAATGGGTGAAAGTAATGCTCTTCTGCAAAGGAACACTGTATGACTTCTGATGGTTAAAGTTTTTAGTTTTACAATTCATCCTTATGCAAAGTTGCATTTTGCTATTTAATCGATTCTACTTATTATGAATGAAATCAGATACTAAAGAGAGAGACAGCCCTTGCAACAGCAGCAATCTATGATTCAATGTTTGCTGCAGAAGATGGAACCATCCCTGCAACATTTCAGGTGAGCTTTCCGGAAAGCTAAAAAATTATGTTTGATGAATAGACACCTATTTGTGTGGGAAAAAAAAATGCATTTATTTGACAGAACAACTTATGTATCTGAGTAACTTATATGCAGGTTATTTACATGACGGCGTGGAGAGAGCATCCCTCACAACAGAAGGCCAAAAGAAGGGGGTCTGGCACCGTATCCTTTGAGGACATCCAAAAGCAATTTGGTGGTGCCGATTGACTTTCAAGTCACTATCCTTCGATACCATCCTGTACCATTTTGGAAAATAAGTCAACCCTGCAGGCGATGGGAGGACAGATCCTTTTGGATTGGGGATGGCTGAGAGCAAAGGTGTTATGTGTTTAGTATTGAACAAGCAGTTTCTTATATTGCTTGCATTACTTTTAAAAGGGGTGTTAAAATATTTAAATTCTTATAAAAAACTAACCAAAATTTTTATATATGGCAGATGATAATCTCAGTAAATTTGCGACCTACTTCCCGTTCGAATATCCTCACTCCCTTGGCTTGGTTTCGTGAGTAAACGAGAATTGCAATTTCTCTCTTTCCAGCATGACCACTACGGTTAGAACGATGAATAAGGTTTCTGGATTGTTAGGATTTTTATAATGTATTGTCCAACAGGAATATAGAGAGGACAAACGAACTTCTAAAAAAGCGCAGCTGAGTACAAGTCACAAAATTAGTTCAAGATGGCCTAAAAAATTAGAATCAACATATTCTTTCACAATAAATTCAAATCTTTCTTAACAGAGAGTAGCATATGAAGTCCCTTTAATATATCTTATGATCCTTTTTACATCCCACCAGTGTTCTTGACTAGGATTCATCATGTAACGACTAACCATTCTCATTATATCTGCAATGTTTGATCTTGTGTGAATTATAGCAAACATTAAACTTCTCACAGCTGATGTATATGGTACCTAGAAAATGTCCGTCCTCTTTGCTTCACTACTAGGGCTTTTATTTAAGGATAACTTGAAACTAATAGGAAGAGGGGTAGAGATTGACTTACAATTTTGTATGTTGTAGTGTCGCAAGATTTTCTTCAAGTAATTTTTTAAAGAAAGCCAAATCTTTTTGTTATTTTTGTATCAGAAAAATTTGCAGCTCTAAAATCTTGTTTGTTGGTCTTAAATCGTTCATTTAAAACTCCCCAGTTAACTGAGCATTCAAATATTGAATACGATTTTTGTTGGGGCTTGTAACTAAAATGTCGTCAACATATAACAATAATAAAATGAAATTATTATTACCAAATCTTTTGAAAAATGTACAAGGGTTTGCACTAAATTTGTTGAGTCTATAACTCAGTATGAAGGAATCAAATGTTTTGTACCAATATCCTGGCTCTTATTTTAAATCGTACAAAGATTTGTTCAACCAACAAACCAAGTTCTATTTCCTTGATTTTTCAAAACCTTCTGGTTGATGCATATAAATTTCTTCTTCAAGATCTCCATGAAGAAACTCAGTTTTTACATCTAATTTCTCTAAATGTAGATCAAATGTAACATACGCAACTATGACAATTCGAATTGTATTATGATAAACTACAAATGAAATTTTTTTAGTAAAGGCAATACATTTTTTTGAGCATATCCTTTTACCATTAACTTTGTGTGATACCGCTTCACTTGATCACCATTGGTACGTTTGATCGTGTACACTCATTTGTTACCAATGAGTTTTCTCCCTTATGGTAGTGGCACAAACTTCCATGGCTTATTGTTATGAAGAGCTTCTATTTCTTTTTGAATTGTCGTCATCCAAAGTGATGCATTCGAACTATCTATTGCTTTTAAGAATATTAATGGTTCTCCATCTTCTGTTAAGAGATAGTATGCAACATTGGCTTTTATAATATAATCAGACTGCCAGGTTGGGGTTTTCCTTCATAGGTTGACCTTCTTAATTTTGTATTTTCAGATTCAATAGCTTTTGCTCCTCGTGATCTTATATAGCTTCAATAGAATCTTCTTGTTCAATCTTTCTTTCTTTCTAAATCATTCCATCCTTATAATTTTCTTCAGATGTGCTTCTTTGATCTTTCTTTTGCTGTTTATCTTTTGCAAATATGTGTGTAATCTCTTGGGTATTAGACATCATGAACATAGGACTTTCAAATGTGTGTAACTGAGAATAGTCCTCCGATTTACGGATCCACATATCCATCGGTGTCTTCAGATCAATCAATCTTGTTAGTGATTGATTAATTATATAGCGATGGTCATCACTACTTTTGCCCATAAGTTTTAACATTTGGGATGGTCATCACATACCCTAGTTCTTTCAGGAAGAATTCTATTCATTTAGTCTGCCATTCTATTTTGTTGAGGAGTGTGAGGTATCGTGAATTGACGTTTGATGCCATTCTTAATTACAAAAGTTAAAAAACTCATCACCAATATATTTTCCACGATTATCAGTCCTGAGGCACTTGATTTTCTTCCCCGTCTCTACCTTAATCTACGCTTTAAATGTTGTGAAGGATGGAAATACATCCATCTTTCTCTTGATAGGATATACCTAACATCATATGGAGTAATCATCAATAAAGGTCATAAAGTATGTTGCTCCACCTAGAGACATAACTGGTGCTGGCCATATATTAGAGTAAATCAATTCTATAACATCTTTACTTTAAGAATTAGATGCATTAAATTTCAATTTATATTGCTTACTTGTAACACAGTTTTCACAGAGGGCTAATTGTACCTTCGTGAGACTAAAGAGTAGTTTCTGCTCAACAAGAATCTTCAATCCTTGTTCTGACATGTAGACAAGTTTACAGTGCCATAACTTTGTTGCATTTTCTACATAACTAACCAATGTAACAGATGTATTTGCTTCCAAATGCGTCTCTCCCATAAGCTTGTATAAGTTTACAGCCATTATTTCCGCCTTCATTACTACAGGCGCTCCTTTGATCACCTTCGTAACTTTATTTTGAATGTAGGTCTTGCACCCAATTTCATCTAATTTCCCTAAAGACAATAGATTCTTCTTCAAGCCCACCATATGATGCACATTTTTTATAATGTGAATTATATCATCATACATCTTCAACTTGATGGTTCCAATCTCAACAATTTCTAAGGCATGATCATTTTTCATGTACATAGATCCTGCAGAGATCAGTTTATAAGTGTGAAACCAATCTCTACAGGAGTTATATGTCATATTTCTCCTGAAGCCATTATCCAAGCATCACTGCTACTTCACTATATATGATTTCTCCATTTGAAATACATCCCTAAGAAGTAGATGCTTTAGAGGCCTTCTCTCCACTCTTCCTAAATCTACATTCACTTTTAAAGTGCCCTCTCTTGCTGTAGTTTTAACATCTGAGATTTTTCTTACTTCATGATTTCTACCTTCCTTGTTTGTAACTCCCAGTAGAATCATGTTCTATTGACCATCCTCTCGTCATCGATAAGACTTCCGCTTGGTACAAACTTGCCAGCCTTTTGTCCTTGTTGATGTGTCTGCTTTCTTTTTAAAAAACCAAAGTGGTGACATCATCAAATACCAAAGTATCCGTAAGGATGTTACTGGTTAAATTGATGATGAGTTGGTCATATGAATCTGGAAGACTTTGAACTAGAATCTCCACACGTTCAGCTGGATTTACATTATATTCCAACTTTGAAAGTTGAGAGCATAAAGAGGTCAAAGTATTAATAGGCTCTGTTACCGAAGTAGATTTAGACATTTAGAGTATGTAGAATTTTCTCTTCAGAAAAATTTAAATGTGAAGAGACTTAGATTCGTATAACTTTGTGAGATGATCCCATATCTTTGTTTTTCCTGTTTTCTTTTCCTCTAGACCTTGAAAAATATCATATGATAGACCAAGATGCAAATCTAACACGACCAAGGCATCTATTTGTTTCCATTTACTGTCATATGTGAAACTTGCCAACATAGCATTGATAGCCTCCAAGCTATTATATTTTACTAATACTTCCTTCATCTTCAATTTCCATAACGAGAACTTATCCTATCAAAATTTGTAATATCAAATTTGGTCGACATTACTTTTATCATAATTGGCTCTTGTAACACAAGAATTGACTCTCACTCTCTCATGTGAAAAGGGAAACCGCCTCAGGCTACGTCCACTTAGTTTATAATTAGACTTTAGTACACCAGAAAAGGCTGGAGGGGAAACAAATGGTCCCACTTAAAACTCAATCTCCTTAAATAGAGTTTTTCCTAGACATGTACTCAATTACCTCATATACTAGTGAAAAATATCCAAAATGACAACAAGAACTCCAGAATAAAACCGCCATTAACCTACAAGAACATCAAAGAAAAACTCATTTCTAATGTGGAAGATCAGACCATGCTGTAACCATAAACATTGGGTTCTTATGCCATTAATAGGAGATGGATTCCACCTGGATAGAGCAAGCATACCAACAAAGGAAATTGAGATAAAAAGATATACACATAATTTAACATGAAAAACCCCTTAAAAAGTATGGGGAAAAACCACGATCAAGAATGAAAAAGTTTCCACTATAAGAAACAAAAATTACAGGGGAAGATCTCACAAACTCATACCAAGAATTAATACACAAAGGAGGGGAAGAAATTTTTGTGGTGAGGAGAACCTCAAGGGGAGGTCTGCTTATATAGCCCCAATTAAGGCTTCTCATTCCACCCACTTTCGATGTGGGACAAATAAAAGCCAATAGTTTTCTTGTAAAGAAATAATAATATCTAAACACAAACTCAAGCAAGATATAAAATGCTCATTTCCCACTGTTATTGAAAAAGGTTTAGCAGAATAAATAGGCAATTGAAGAACTTTAGTAATATGGGGTTTATAATACTATGGGAGCTACCCAAGTCCACTAAAACTGAAAATGAGTAACAAAAAATAGTTCCATATGACATAAGTTACGTGGTGTAAGATCACCTAAAAAAGTATCGCCCCTATTTGGCAATCAGCTGATTGGATTAGCTGTTAGCTGATAGCTGATTATATCAGTTGATTTGACCAGCATATTATATTAGCTGTTTGTTAAAGATATTTGGTAAAATTAGTAGTTTAGTATTAGCTGTTTATATGTAAAATGACTTATAAGGACATAAATTTAAAAAAATTATAAGGGTATGAATATTATATATCTTAGTATTTCGTTGAATATTCTTATAGAAATTTTAAATATAATTATAATTTGTAAATAAAGAACTTACATGTTCATTTCGTAGGACAACAAATGATTTGGAGCTTCAGTTGTTTGGAGTTTTCATTTTTCCTATGTTAACTTGAACTTTCTCTTTAACTTTCTCACACTTTTCCTTAATAAAGAAAAGAAATAATCATTAAATGTGTAACAAGATTAATGGAAGCAAATTTGATGAGAAAGAAAACAAACCTTAACGTTGGTAGAGGCCCAATAATCACACATATTACTCTAATTTTCTACGCACATTCATTCGAGAACATGTCTCTTTGCCTCCTCATCTGAAGGAAAAAACTTGTAATATTGATGTAGTTGATAACGACGATCATTAGTTCTTTGTTTCAATAGTGAAGTCACATAGTTTAAAACATCAAAGTTGTCGATATCGATGATATAAAGCTACATTTGTGAATAGCAAGTAAAGTGAAATTAATCTTTAAATAAGTAAAACAATATTACATAAAATTAAATAAATTGAAAATTTACCAAAACTTTATCCCAAACATTTTGTTGTAAGTTGTCTTCCTTCGACCGATTTACATGCTTAAGGCAAGGCAATTCAGTTCTGGCAATTATCTCCAACTCACTAGATAATTTAACTGGTTGAATCTGTCTACAGGATGACCTTGTAAGGTATCAATATTTACAAACAACTTTTTTTTCGTTGCAACATTCATTCGTTGTAACTCACAATCTTTAGTTATACATCTACCTCCTTTTATGACATTGATATTGGAACCAAACAACAAATGAATGATGACAAGAAAATATGGATTAAACATGTAAATATATATTTGAGAATAAATCAATTGTATGTTCAAGATTAACAAACCTACAGATCTCACTGTATTGGTTAAGGTGGATGGGGCTTGTTGCTGACTGGGTTCATTGGTGGATGAAGTCGATTGTTGTTGTTGGCTAGGATTTGATTGATCTGGTTGTTGTGAGGGAGGAAAAACCTTGATACTTGCCACCTTCTTCCCTTTGTTTCTAACAGGTATCATTATATTGGATATCAATAACTCAAACATCAACAATACGCATAAACATAACTAAAACATAAATAATCAACATTAACATGAGGAAAACATCAATAATACACATAATCATAAGTCAAACATCAAAAATCTGCATAAACATGACTTAAAAAATCAACAATACGTATAAACATAGCTCAAACATCAACAATCCGCATAAACATAACTCAAACATCAATAATTCGCATTAAGTTAACTCAAACAAATATGAATCAACCATCAACAATACGCATAACCATAACTCAAACATACAAAATTCGCATAAATATAACTTAAACATCAACAATTCACATAAATACAACTCACACATCAACAATACGCATAAACATAACTCAAACATCAACAATAGAAGCATCTAACAAAAACAATGAAAGCAGAAAAATATACCTGAGAGTAAAACATGGATGACTAACCTTGATAGATGATTAACTAGAGATGATGGATGGTGGAAAAACAGCTGAAGAAGACAAACGACGACGATTAATGAAGAAGATGGACAAATGTTCGAAGAAGACAGAAATAATGAAGAGCAGAAGAAATGGGGGGTTCGGTTGAAAGGTTTAAACTCCAAACAAAATGACATTATTTGTTATTAAAACAAACAACGTCATTTTTGTGGGTCTTAAAACATTAAAGCCAAAGGCCCCCCAACAATGACGTTTGTTGTTAAAACAAATGACATCATTTGTATAAATTTTTAAACATCGTAGCCATCTGTGAACAACAACGTCATTTGTTATTCACAATTGGTGACGATTCAATAAAATGTCATTTTATTTTTAAGAATATGATATTAATATGTAATATTCATTTCCACTTTTAATATTGCAATTTTTTAATTACATTGCAATAAATATAATTATATATGGTAATTAATATAATGTTTTATGAATCTATAGATAATAATTGTAACTAGTATAATGATTTATGAATGCATAAATAATAGATAAATTTTCTCATGTCTTACTTATGTAATATATTAGTCTATTTAATCATAATTCTATATTAATTATATATAAATATGGTGTTGTTATTAAAAATTTATATATTTTATATAATTTTGACGTCAAATGTCAAGCCCAATGATAATGGGCATCGTTTTGCTTAACAACAAACGACGTCATTTTGCTTAACAACAAATGATGTCATTTTTATTAGGTTATTAACACAAAAACAAAGCTCTCTTTGTTTTCTTGTTAGCCTTCGTGTTTCCAAAGAAGCATCATCTCTTATGTGGTTGTTGTCTCCTGTGATGTGGTCGTCACCATCTAATGAGCATCATGTACTTTGTTAGTACTATTCTTCTTTTCTATTTTCAAGAACCCTCTCTCTGTTGTGCTCTATTTTTCTACTATGTTTTGGATTTTATGTGCGTTTTGTGTTCTTCTTATGCTGTACTAGTTTTTGTTTGTGTTTATATTTGAAAGATGGTCAATTGTGTTTTTGTGTTAGATGTATATGGGTTGATGTTTTTTTTTCTTCCCATCTTCAATGCTTCTTCAAGGAAAGCCTACTAACTATTTGATGAAGGGTCTATAAGAGTATTTAACTTCTGGAAGGGATGTTTACGTACTTCATTTTGTTTTCAACATTTAGTTGGTTCTCTTCTCCTATCTTCCTCCTCTTTCTCTCTCTCACACAACTTTCTCCATGTTTGCTTCTTCTCCTCTTACCTTTTCTGTAAGTTTGTTATTATGTATTTAACTTAAGCTCTTGTATTAAATGTTCAATATACAAAAGTTTTTCTTGAGTATTCATCGATTAGATCAAGTGTATCTTCAACAAGAGAATTAGTTCAAATCTAACATTGGACTTGAGTTATATTGTTTTTTATCACAATAAATAACAAATTACTGAGAAGAAGGTTGTTTTTAGCGTCGCTAAAAAGGAATGAACTTTTCTTTTTGTTGCTAGGAATTGTATGGTAAAGTTCCATTCAATTTTGGATAAGTTCATTGACTTCATTCCACCTCCCAAAATTTGTGGGGTTTGATTACCAAAAGAATTTAATTAAACATTTCATTTTATGTTAAATTGACATCTTAGAATAAAACTGTTAACATCAATTCATTGCAAAATGTCAACATGGCAACTAGTTTCCGATGGTAGAAATGAGCTCCGTTAGGAGGAATATGATAAAATTCTCCTTAATGAAGAAAAAATTGATGAACAACTAATCTACTCATCAAAGTCTAATCACCGTTTACCTTCAATGGTCAATCTTCTTCTTAAAGGTTGTTAGTATCATTTAAATCACCTCTCTTCCTTAATTATTTGTATCTCATTTTCTATTAGGAAGATATCAGACGAACGTTTGATTGTATATACTATCTGTTGTATAAAGCTTCCTCAAATCTTCAAGAGAACCTAGATGAAAATAGAAGCGGTGGCAATGTCCTAATAGTCAGTACAGGATTAGGGAAATTGATTATTTTGGAATAATTGTCAATTCAAATTACCATGTCTGTTTATTCAAGTATGCATATGTTCAAATTTGGGTTTGTTATATTGTTAGACTTAATTAGCTATTTAAGTTCTATACTAATTATTTTTAAGTGAAACACATTGTACATGTGGTTCATCTTATTCTGTGATCCATACTGCAGTTGGGGATTCGTTCATTGTATCTTCTGCTAGTTTAGTTAAAGTCAAGAAGTTGTTGGAAGAGGGTGTCAATAACCTAATACTTGAAGGAAGATCTTTGACTGTTTCAATTTATGCCTTTAAATGTGCAAGGGCTCTTCTTGGGAATCTAGATATAGGGAACTCCTTAATCTCTTCTCCCGAGTCTCATATCACTTGGAATCTAAAAAATAATTAGTTTTTTCCTTTTCGATGGAATAAGCGTCAAACTTTATTTATTTAACATGTAAGAATTGTTAACTTCTAACTAAAATCATGTACTACTTAGGGCCCGTTTGGTTGAGCTTTTATCAGTAGAGCTTTTATCAATAGAGCTTTTATCAGTAGAGCTTTTCTAAGAAGAGATTTTTTTAAAAGCCAGTTGACTGTTTGGCTGTCAATTAAAAAAATAGCTTTTTTAAAAGAGCTTCATATGGTAGACTGTTTGGCAACATAAAAATAAAAGTACTTTTATTAATTGTAACTATATTTTATTTTATAATAAAATTATTTATGCTAAATAATTTTTAAGTATACCAATATGCAAAGTACCATCTTGTAGGAAATAATTTAAAGAAATGTCTTATTTTTTTATAGGAAATAAAATTAATATGAAAAATAAGTATGAAAACATGTAAAAAAAGTTAAATAATATTAAAATAAAGAGCTTCTTTCGCTTCTTTCAGCTTCATAAGTATTTCTGCAAATTGTTTTTAAAATTTTTTATCAGCCTCACAATCAAAAGCCGTGCAATAATATAGTTTACAGTTGGTTGGTTTTAACACTCATAATAATATAAGCATCATTTACAGTACTGTGCAACTTTTGACTGGAATTTGTTTAAATTATAAGCATCATTTTGTTCACGTCTGCGTTGTTCAACGCAGACCTCAACGCAGACCTTCCTTCTGCGTTTTTCACGCAGACCAGGCAGACGAAGGTCTGCGTTGAACATGCAGACCTTCGTCAGACGTTGAACGCAGACCGTCTGCCTCCAACGCAGAAAAATAAATGTTTAGGACAAATAAAAATATAAAGAAGCTAACTTGAGAAGATGAGAGGCAACGATGAGCAGAAGAAACAAAAAGTCGGCTAATGGTATAGAGAAATAGAAAAGACAGTATTTTGAGAGGTTTTCTTTACGTATGTGACGGGAAGTGGGAAAAAAAGAGCTTTCCGAAAAAGCTAAAATTTGGGTTTTTTTTTAAAGCTCCAAATTTTAGCTTTTAAAAAAGCTGTATTTGAGCTTTTTAAAAAGCTATTTCTACTGCAAAAGTGCTTTTGAAATTTACAGCCAAACACCTACTTTTTCCTTAAAATAGCTTTTGCGGTAGACAAAAGTACTTTTGGACCTTCCAAAAGCTAAACTAAACAGGGGCTTACCATATATCATTATATTATATTGCTTACCATATTTCAATATTTATATGTATTGTTATTTTATTGTTAATAAACATTAATGATTAAGAATAGTAGTCAAATTAAATTTATTATGCTTTGATCTTATTAATATTAAAATCTTAGGTATGTTTATCTTTTTATATACAAAAAATATTTACTTTTCAAATTTTAAATTACTTACCATGTGATTTTTAACAATATGTTTAAAACTTTGAAATCATTTTACAATTTTTAGAAGCTCTATTATATTTTCATGAAATATTTGCATTAACGGAGGTGACAATAAGCATCATTAAAGAACCATTTATGTATACAATAGGCATCATTAAAGAATCATTTGTGTATAAATTCATAGATTTAAATAAATTCAAATAGTTTTGAATGCATTATCTATTTAAACAAATTTCTAAAGAACACAAACGAAAAAATATGAAAAATCATAAATATGTCAATTTTAGTTAATCTTAGGATTATTAAGCATACTTACCATTAAAAATTATGTTTTTAACATTATCATCTTTAAGAATCTTATCACACAAAAATTTATCAAAAATCTCCTAAGAAATATTTAAGATATAAAATCTTTAATATCAACTTTTGTCGACGATTTTAAAAATTCGTCACCAAAAGTCCAAGATTTGGTGACGAAATTTCAAAACCGTCGCAAACACAAAAGGTCTAACCTTTTGCGATGATTTAAATAAATCGTTGCTAGAGACATACCTTTAGTGATGATACAATAAAACTTTGCGATTTTAAAATCTTTAGGCTATGTTTAGTTGAGGGTTTATTAATGGAATTGAATGTAATGTAATATTATTCTATCATTTGGGAGGATGATTTATAATGGAAGGGAATAGAATAAGATAGAAGTGGAGGGTTTCATATTACATCTCATTCCATCATAAGCTGTAAAAATGAAAAACTTCCAACTTGGAGGGTTTAGGATGGAATGTAAAATGATAAACAACTTTTTACCATATTATATTATAAACCCTTCTTTCAAGCAACATTTCCTTATATTAAATTAAAAACCCTTCCATCCTTCCCAAATAACAATTTTCTAATATTACATCAATTTATATTCCATTTCATTATAAACCATTATATTCTATTAAAAACCTTACGTCTAACCAAATATAACTTTAATATCAAGTTTTGGCAACGAATTTTAAAAATTCGTCACCAAAAGTCTCACTTTTTCCTATGATTACCAGAATCATTACCAAATGCCAAACATTTCGTGACAAAATTTCTAATAAGTAGCAAAAGGTTGCACATTTTGCGACGATTCACATAAATCTTCACTAAAGACCTTAATTTTGAGATGATATCGTAAAAGTGAAAACCTTCACTTTTAATGACGAATTTTGAAATCATCACCAAAAGATAACTTTTAGCAACGATTTGAAAGAAAACGTAGCTAAAGGGTTGGAGATGGATTTTAGGTGGTTTATGAGATAAGAATGAGGTATCATTTTGGATATGTGGAGGTTTAGAACTAGAGGAAGAACCATGACGAAATGGACAATTGTGCTGCCTAATAGTAGCAGAAGAAACATATCTAGGCATAGGAAGGAAAGTGGTGATGGTGGGTGAATCTTCGGTGGATCTGGTGGACGAGTAATGGGTTGTTTCTTAAGGTCTGCAGCCTCTCCTACCATAGAATCATGGCGTTGGGTCAAGATTTTCAACTTCTCATAAATGGTGGCAAAGGCTTCTTCAATAGTTTGAGAAGGTTTAGGAGGCATGGTAGAATAACGAAAGCACCAATGTTAGAGGTAATAAATCTAAAATAATTCCTGATTTTAGATGAGAAACTTTCCAGAAGGAAAAAAATTACTGCATAATTTCCTCCTTTTCTGTTCATTCATTTTTCAAGATTAAAAGGTTGTTTCTGAACATGACACCAGAGACTATAACCCATAACGTACTATTGCCAAGTGCCCGACACTATCTTTATTTAACTGACTATAATATTTCTCAGATTGATGCCTAATCGTGCATCGAAATAGGTTAAAGTTGACTAGAATATTTCTCAGAATGATGCGTAATCGTGCATCGAAATAGGTTAAAGTTGACTTTCTTTTGTCCCTTTTTTTCCACTAGTTCTATTTTATTATGTTCGTCCACTCCCCATCATCTTCTAGACCAAGTTGCGAATCAAAACCGAAGCATCTAATACTTGAAATCGATATGAAATAAGGTGGTTAGAGCATATGCCAAGTATTTCTTGGAAATGTAGACTTTTTTGAACTTTTTGGTTAGGGAATTAATTATGAACAAAGAATTGCTCGGCTGGAGATGAAACTCGTGATCACTTGTTCTTCGACTGCAGCTTTAGGGGGGCCATTTGGAGTGAAATTTTACAGAAATGTGGACACAATCTGCATCCCCGCAGCTGGACCAAGTGATTCCGTGGCTAGTAAGGAACTTCTCGAGTAAAGCGATTCATAAAGTTGTCATCAGGTTGCGTTGGAATGTCACTATTTATTTTGTCTGGCAAGAAAGGAACTCGTTGGTCTTCAAACAAGAAGTTCCACAAAGAGAGAGGATACTTTGATGTGTTGAACTAATGAGGAGTGGATTGAAAGGAGTAAGAGAGCTAGACAAACGTGTGACGCTTAATCATCAGACATAGCTGCTAGAAATATGGGGGTGCACTTGATCTTCATTTCCAATCCCATCCTTGTGTTGAGGTGAAAGCGTGTACTTTTTGAAAGGATATTGATTTAATTCAATGGAAGAACTCTGAATGTGGTCATTATTAGTTAGAAGCAACATCAAATTATTTTTCACCAAACCGAACAAAAAGGAAACTAAATTAACCTCAAAGCCTTCCGAGGATCAAGTATACTGTTGAAACCATTGATTGACTTCGAAAGTTGACAAATAAAAAATTCATATTCCACAATAGTTGATATATTTATTATGTCACTCAGATACAAGCGTCCTTTCAAAGCCACCGGTCGTTATGACAGCCTAGGTGTTGAATTGACGTAAGTATACAAGCTTATTTATTACGTTCGTCGTGGTATCCACTATGCTGACAAAGGCGGAATACTTTGTTCATTTCTAAAATAATTAGTGGGATCAACTGCAGTTTTCACTTGCACCAACTTACGGAAATTATTTTTGAAGTACTTAACACCCCAAATTCTTGCTTTCTCGTAGCTTGTGTGGCCTGGGAGGTTTGTTCCTAGATCCAGATCTCTATAATTGACATATGCTCTCCGAGGATTCTTTGAAGCAAAAGG
>JAOSBL010000007.1:1225282-1236349 GCA_027568915.1 Erythroxylum roraimae
CTTACCGCTACTACATTAATTTGTTTTAACGGAAGTGATTTCTTTTATATTTGGTTGCAGGCGACAGCATCACCAAGGGTACTGTATACTTCTCTTTTTACTTCCATTATTCTATGTGCTTTTATATATGCTTATATTTAAGTGCAAACGAGATTACCTTGTAAGTGCTAAGGGTTATTTTAATTTCTTAGCTTTTTATTTTAAAGATGTTTAACTTTGAGTTTCATTGTGATGAAGTTTTAAGAAATGATAGACAATGAGAGTATATTGGTTGCAAGATCAAGATGAAAAAAATATAACTGTTAAGATAATTAACATGTTACTATTAAAGAGTATTGCCAAGGATACATGCATATGGTTAATTCCATTTATTACAAGTATGGCCATGAGTCTTTTAATCAAAGAAGAGAACTTATGCTATACAATGACAAAGAACATGTTGGAGATGTTACACAATGAAGGAAATGAATTACTTACTTATTCATCTATATTATGATTGTAGTTATGAAGAATTATCCATTGATGGTGAAGCAGTAGATCATAATGATAAGATTCAAAAAGTTTATGTTGAAGAAGAAGTGAATGATGAACCGAATTTTGATTTTTTTTTCTAACGAAAGGAGTGATTCTTTGGTGATGACATTTCGTGTAGCCTTTTGATTGGTGATGAAGAATAATTGCATGATAGAGTTGAGAAGAGAAAATTGGCTAGTGGTTATCATTTTTCACAATGTTATTAATGAAATTTGGAGTAGAATGAGGTTTAGTGCTCATAACACTAGATGTGTTGTATTATAAAGTAATTCTCATTGCATGGAGAGTTGATTATGAGAACAACAATGAAGAAATATCAATACCAATTACAAGTAATGATGACTTATTTTAAAATAGTTATTGGATAAAGACATATTATAATTTACTTTTATTATGATTTCTCTATCTTTGTCTTCTAGTTTTGTTGTTCTGAACATGCTTAGTGTTAAATAATTTTTTAAGTATTTAGATAGTGAAACTTTATGGATATTTTTGCATGAAATGATTTAGTTTAATTTATAAAATGAGATATATTACTGCGAGCCACCTTTATTGGTCTTAATACAAATTTATTCTTGATGGAATTTAAATATGATTTTAATTTACTTATCTACTACTCAAAAGGGCTTCCTTGTGAATGGATTATGGCCTAGGTAGACTAGGTTGAATACAGTGCTTGAGAAAGATTTGCATATTCTTTTTAGTGTTAGGGTGAAACCTTTTATGGGATTTTATAATGTCATATATCTAAATGGGTGTTAGCATAGACAAAGATACGGGTTAACCAACCAGATAACAAATGACTATGAATTAAGAGAGTACAATTTCAATATCTATGAGGTCCTATTGATTCAAAAAATATATTTGTTGTAAGTTAATTATCAGGAAATCAAAAGTACTACTAGGGGAAGTATTCATCTAGAAATAGTTATTTGATTTTATTCTCTTCTCATTAATTGGCTTAACATTTATTTCCTGGGTTATTGTCAAAATCAATAGTAGTTTTCGTTTTATTTTATGATATATTATTATCAAAATCTTTAAAAACATCTTTTTATTTATTACCCTTATACTATTTAATAGTTTTAATCTTTTCTATCCATACAACTTCCTCATGGGATCGGCACTCTACTTACCAACAATAGGTATACTTGCCTAAGTTAATGAGGAATAGATCTAAAATAGGAAAATTTTGGTAGTGTTGATAATATATAAACTATGCACACAATCACCAAGTTTTGATGATGTTATCGTTCAAACAAAATAGTGGTTGAACGTATTACTAGCTAGATTAATCAAAACCTGGGGGTTTGATTTGTAGAGAAGTTCATTATCAAATAATTTACACCATCTAAAACAACAAAACTAAATAAAGATATCTCTTCTTTTTAGCAATTAGAAAATGTAGGTCTATGTGAGATATGGGATAGACAAAAGGATATGCTAAGGAAGTGTCCATATCATGGTCTTCCCGCATAGATGAAAGGCCAAACTTTCTGCGTTAGCATGGATGATCATATGAGGAAAATGATAGATGTTGCAGCATATGAACAATAAATAATAAAACCCTAAAGTAGTCTTAGAATAAATAGAAGAGATGATAATGAATAGTTAATTACCAGTAGCAATTAAGCATTTAAAAAATAATCGAATAAGAAGAATTCAAAATATAAATGTCATAACTACTAAGAACCCAATTGAAACTAATAGTAAGGAAACTTAATAACATGAACTTACCATGCCTAGTAGTTTAGTTATAAATTCGATTGGGGAGGACATCAAGGAACTAAATAACAAGATGGAATTCCCACAATTGAATCAATAGAGCAAGATGATTTTATGAGAAATATCTAGGGACAAAACTAACCCTAATAATATGATGCATAATTTAGGATGGAGAAATTGTTAGACTTTCTCATGGAACAAGTAAATAGCTCAAAGACTATACGAATATTTGTTTCCATAAGTACATTAAAGGGAGAAGAAGCAAGACATAAAAGAATTATTGAGGGATTTGTTACTAAGAAAATCTTCCCGAATGCAAAACTATAAGGTCTCAATGATATCTAAATGGTACAATTAATGGAGGCTATCAAAAAAGAGCATCAAAGAACACCATCTAATGAGATTGTGCCTAAACCTAAGGAATATTCTCAAGCGGTCACCCTAAAGAATGGAAAGGAAATAAGAAATAAAACAAAGAGTGAGATTGATAAAAGGGTGCCCAAACTAAGAAGTAAGCAAAAGGATGAGAGAAAAGTACAAGAATGAATAAGGGAACGTCAATCAAGAATTCCTTACCTGATAAGGTTAAAATAAGAAAAGATAAACAGATAGTTTAGTAAGTTCCTTAAAATTTTTAAGCAACTTCACATTGGTATTCATTTTATTGAAGCTCTTTTCTAGATTTCTCAATTTGTTAAGTTTCTTAAGGAGATTCTCATTAACAAAAAGAAGTTGGAGGAGTTATAAAATATTACATAAGAATGCTTTGTTATCCTTTAAAACAATTATCACAAAAGTTGAAAAATATAGGGAGTTTTACAATCTCTTGTATTTTTGATAGTTTATCTGTTAATAAGGTATTTATTGATTTAAGTTCTGGTATCAATTTGACACCTAATTTTATTTTTGATAAATTAAAATTACATGAACCTAAACCAACTAGGATTAGCTTGCAACTAGCCATAGAATAATTAAGTATCCTAGAGGTATAATTAAAAATGTCTTTGTTAAGGTTGATAAAATCTTTTTCCCAGTTGATTTTATTATCCTGGATATAGAAGAAGATATTTAAGTACCTCTAATCCTAGGTATAACATTTTTTTGGCATAAAAATTTGTAATAAATGTCTATAAAGAGAAGATGATTCTTACTATTAGAAGGGAAACATTGATCTTCAAAGTTCCAAATGCATTAAACACTCCATCTTATGTGATGATTTTTAATACTCCTTTTATTTTTTAGGCACTAAATTATTAAATTCATTAAAGAGTCATACAATAAGACACTTCATAGTATGACATTATTGAAGGAGAGGAATTTGACTAAAAAAAAGAGGATTTGCAAGATGAAGTGGCCCATTTAGAAGCAAATAAATACCTTTGAATAAGGAAGGACAAAGTAGATGAAAGGGATATAACCTATAAAATATAAAACTATATATAGAAGAATGAACAAAATTAGAATTAACACACCTTTGGGATGCATTTTTAGGGCAAACTCAAAATTATAGGTGGTAAATACAACTATGTTATCTAATGAACAAAAGGACAAGTTATTACAAGTTCTACAAGAGCATAAAAATTCTATAGTTTGAAAATTATTCAATACAAAAAGGATTAACCTCTTATATTTCATTTATAAAATTTTGATGGAGGAAGAAAATAAAACTTCTATTGCAACCATAAATAAGATTAAACCCAAATATAAGAAATGATATAAAAGCAAAAGTTGTAAGATTACCTGTTTTAGGTGTGATCTATCCTATTGTTGATAGTTCATGGATAATCCATATGTAGGTAGTACCAAAGAAAAGAGAAATGATAGTTTCTCCATATAAGAAGAATGATTCGGTCCTAATAAGATATGTTAATAGATGGATAATGTGTATCGAGTATAAGAAACTAAATGATGAAACCTAAAAGGATCATTTTTCTTTCCTTTCATTGACCAAATGCTGAAGTGAATCTTAGGGTATATGTATTATTGCTTATTAGATGGGTATTGAAGGTAATTTCAAATCCCAGTTCCTTTACCTACCAATATAAAGCATCCACTTATCATAGGATGCCATTTAGAATATGCAATACACTAACAACATTTTAAAGGTTCATAATGAAAAATTTTGGAGAAATAATTGAAGAGTTAATATAAGTATTTATAGATAATTTTGAGCATTGACTCTTATGGTAGATGCATCTTGATAAATGGTTAATGAACTATGTTTTTATGCTTGTATTGAGTGAGTTTTGCTTGTTATTTGAGAGTTTTACTTTGTTTTGTGTCATTTATTTTGTTTCAAATGTGTTTTTAGGTCTCAATTGCCTTCATGGATCAAAAAGAGGAGAAATAGAGGGAAATCATGGAATAAAACAGAAGAATTAGATCTATTTTGGAGGCACCCACTTGTGTGAGTACCATATATGACTATGTAAAGGGATTGTATAAGGTATTGTAAATGTGTAAAGCTTTAAAGAAGTCTTTTTGTTTGTGTATAGATACATGCCCCTGTAAGTAACATACACGATTATATCCCTTACCTGTGTAAGCTACTAAGAACATGTAAAGTTGTCATTGAAGTGTTTTTAGATACATCGTCACTTACATGCCCATGTGACTAAACATGTATAAAAACCCTGCGATATAAAAGGAAATTATGAAGAGGAGACAAGAAAAAAGCGATTAAAGTTAGATGTTATAGTTACAGTTACAATTGAAGACATAATTCTGAACCTGGGACGACGAAAATATGATGATTACTTTAAGAGATCCATATAGAGTAACCTTTCATCAAGGATTCAAGAGGATTTCATTAGAGAAAAGGGGAATATATATATTTCTAGATTTTTTTCTTTGTAATTATTCTTCTAAACGTTTAATGTTTGATTCATTTTCTATGCTTAGGAACTAAGTTTGATTAGTTCCTAGGTAGGATGAACAATAAGGTGGGATGGATGCTTTAATTGATCCTTTATTTAATGTAATTTAATTGATTGATTCATTGAGATCTGATCGTGGTTTCCCAATGTATGTAAGTTTTAATTAATTAACCTCGATAATCCGCAAGCGCAGGGGTCGTTTGCGTAGTAATTAAGGTGGCGATCCCATGAGGGGAGATAATCTAGTTCTAAAATCTAAGGCCAAAATAAATCGTAGAAATTCAAATGTCATGAAATTAAAACAAGAATGCAATTCAATCAAGCAATTCAATTCTAGAATCAATCACAAAAATATTAACAAATTAGCAATTGCAATGCACACTAAAGAATCAACCTAAGGAACTACCAATTGAGAGAAAGAAGGTTTTACCTATCTTTAACGCTAACCTAATCAATTATGAATTACTGGATTATTAGTTCTAGACAATCTTAGGATTGATTACTCTCTCTCGAGTTATAACTATTAATCCTAATTTATAAACCCTAATCAAATTATGGAAGTTGCAATTTCTCAATTAAAACCCTATCCAAAACCCTAATTAGATCTGAAGTTGTCTAATAAACTATCGGAAACTATTGCAAGATCTCTCTTCGCACAATTTACTGATTTGATTTAATTCTTGTTCTATTAAATCGCCTAACTCTTGTTAGCCCAATTTAATTATTTTTCACTTGATTCACCCTCACAGTTTATCACCGAATTGTGTAATTGCAAAAATTAAATCACAATAAATCCAATAAAACATAAACAATCAAATTTTATTAAATAAAAAATAAAACCCCGAAGGTGAGTTTAGAACATCATCAACTTCCACAAATCCTATCATAAACTACAATTCCAATTCTATAAAATAATAAAATTGAAAATAACAGGAAATATGAAATTAAATAGACAACGAGGGGCAACGAGGTCAGGAAACTCCTGATTTGGGAAGTACGTTGAGTCGGCTTCTTCTCCACTTCTCTCTTCCTTCTTCTCTTCCTCAATCTTTCAACAATTCTCTCTAGGGTTTCTCTCTAAAGTGCCTGATACAAAAGCTCCTTCTTTATGTTCTTCTTGTTTTATTTTTGTTCCTTTATGTTTAGGGTTCAACTAGGGTTTTTCCAGGGTTAGAAAGGTCTAAACAATCCCTCGAAATGCAAAGTTTAGGAGTGACTACACGTTTGCCTGACATAGGCTATGATCATGGCCTACTTCTAAGCCTTCTGTCACGATCGTGGCATTTAGATCACGATCGTGGGCCAACTCTGGTGCTTTTTTCAGGATCGTGACCTATTGTGCAATGATCGTGGGCCATTGTTTTGGCCCGAATGTCTCCAAAACTTCTCCGTTCTTCGATGTTAACCCTAAAACATTAACAAACATATCAAGGTACCTCAAAAACATAATATTTAAGCTCAAAAACTTATACTAACCCGTAAAACACTGAAAACACAAATAATTAACAAACTAACACAATGCTAACCTAAACACATACTAAATAATTGAATTAATAGCTAAACATATATCAAACTATGCCCTAAAATATGATGCAATTTACACTTATCAACATCTCCACACTTAAATGTTTACTTGACCTTAAGCAAACAAAAATAATCAAACAAATCAAGAAACAACAAAACACGCATATGTAATAATGAGACAATGACTTCAACTTAGCAAAACTAATTTAACAATAAACATACTCCTTCAAGTTGTTCTAACCTATTAACAAGTGAAATCTGCGTTTAAGCAACTTGGAATAAATATACAAACTAATCAGAATTTTAATGTTAAGTCTATTCACCACTATCACTTGCACACACACATTGATAATCATTCAGTCAAAACAAAAGTGTAGCTATTCCTCAGTAGGTTTTCATGAAAAAAAAATCAAGCTACTAACAACTTTGGTAGGTTTTTATTTGAAAACATTCTTTTTTTGTTGATTTTTCTTTAAGGACATGACCTTAGTCTTTTTACGCGGAGGCAAACATTTGTGATGATGTCGATCCAATTACTCAAATAAGTCATGTTGTTGTTAAACTGCTTGGTTGGAATATCATTATAGCCATTTTACGCAAAGGCACACAACTGGCTACTAGCTCTATTCATAACCCAAAGGCTAGTAGAATAGTTATTTTAGTTAAAATTTGGACAACCTTTTTTTCTTTTTTTTCTTTTTTTAATACAAAAATTTTCCTACTTTATTGCTATAGCTAATCATTCTCATGAAAATGCACTAATAATGCCACTTATTTGATTGGCCTAAAATTACAAATCAGCATGGCAAATTCTTAGGGTGAATGGACTAACATTGTATCCTAATTAACCAGTATATTTAGCCCTAAGTAACTTAGGTCACTAATTTCACAGGCTAATAAATCTTTATAACCTAAAGGGTTATGTTTAAGGCTACATCTATCCTATTAAGCCCTAGGCATTGACGCATTCACACAATTCACATTATGCATCCTAAACAAACTATCATACAATATGCAAAATTCACACTCAAGGTAAAAACACACAACCCTCCCCACACTTGAACAACACATTGTCCTCAATGTGAGAAGGGTACACAAACAAACCAAGGGGAAATAAAACACAATATAAAAAAGCATAAGAAGAAAATACTAACAAAAATGAAAAGAAAAAGGTTAGAACACGAGTGTAATAACCCGTTATCTATATTAAGGGTTAGAGCTTTAGTTGTCATTGGGAATTCATGAATTGCATTTCATTCACATGCATATCATTAGCTTACACACATGAATTATAAATTATGATTTTTTACACTTTGCAAGGAATGCATATGCACTCAATTGACTCATTTCTAACTATTTCATAACAAGGATTCTCCCTAACAAATCTTTCGTATCAACGAAAAGAAGAAATTATTTTCTGATTTGGAATATAATATATATGGGAAGATACATTAATATTTAGATATTTTCATATCAAGTTATAAAAAGATATGTACCAGAGGAAGATAAGGAGTTTATAATAAGACATTGTCACTCAAAGGAGGTAAAAGGTCAACTTAGGGCTAATTGAATAGAAACAAATTTTTTGCAAGCATATCTTTATTAGAAAAGTATATTTAAATATGCATAATAGTATATGAAATATTGTATTTGATGTGACTCCGCAAGTTCACGAGTCTCAAGTAGTATAGTATAATATCATCCCACAGGGAGTAATTGTGTAAGTACTAGGCTTGGATTACTCAATTAATTGGACTAAGCAGTTGTGTAAGAATGGGAAATTAAATTAAGGAATTTAACTATCAAAAATAATAAAACCAATGCTAGACAAAGATGCCAATATCTCTAGGGATTAATCCGAATGGAATGTGGTAAGCTTCAAGGAGGGTTCCACTTTTAGTGTTTTCTACGGATTTTACCTGGATCAATTTATGAGGCGAATTCTGGTTGATAGAAGGTTGAGTCTAGAGTTTCTTAGATCTGTTTTCCAGGTATCAAAGGAGTATTATGCAATAATCCTAATATACTATTGTAGCCTAGCAATCATGCATAACCCATTAAGTTCTTTGCTAACCTGGTTTTCCTCTCATAAATTCAGTCTATATCTAAATTTGAAATTTATAAGTTCACTGTTTTGGAGTTCCGTTATCAATTTTCACCTATTGGTTCTTCAATTAACAACTAATGTCAAGTAATGGCTAACCAAACACAATACTAGCAAAATTAATTTGAAAACAGAGAAATCAAAACCAAGAAATATATACTTGTAAATCAAACCAAGATTTAATCCACATAAAATTAACTAAAAGCTTCAGCCCCAACCTTGAAGCTTCAAGGAAACTGCTCACTCATGATAGGATGAAAACCACAAAAATTATAGTCAGCAAACAACATTAGGAGAAATCAGATAATAAAATAGAGAATGAATGAGTTTTGAGATCCCTTTTTTGCGTCACCCTTGTCTCTGCCTCACTGTGTCTTGCATGTGTCTCTCCCTGCTGCATCTCCGTGTGGTGCGTCCCTGTTGCTTGTTCTCCCTAGCTGCGTGCGTCGCGTGGTTCCCACCCCTCTGGAGCTCCAGGCGATGGTGCGTGCGTTGGCCTCTCCATATTGGTGTGTCTCTTGTGGAGCGTCGTTTTGGGGGTGCCTTCTGCGTGCGTTGCGTTGCCTCCTTCTATTGGTGCGTCGTTTTATGCCTTCTCTAGCTCGGGCACTGTGTAGCTTCTGTAGTTCTGCAAGATTTGTTGGCCTCCACTGTAGCCAGATGTAGCTCCTCTGTTGGCGTCTGCGTGGGTCAGCCCCCACTGTGTGGCGCGTTTCTCTCCAACTGCATGCGTCAGCCCCTGAAGCTCCTCTTGGTGCCTGTGTGGTGCGTCAGCCCCTGAAGCTCTCCCAGCTGGTGTGTCTCTTGGTGGGTTAGCCTAGTGGTCTGTGTCTCCAAAAGGATGGTGCGTTGTGTTTATGTCACTATAGCTCTCCCAATGTAACAGTTTTTTTAGTGGGTATCTTGTGGTTCGTGCACTGTAGCTCCCCTGTTGGTGTCTGGGTGGGTTAGCCCTCCACTCCTGCGTTGTTTCTTTTTTTTTTTGGTGTGTCGGCGTGGTGCTTCCACTATAGCCAGACATGACAATTTAATTCCTCCCCACACCTTAAAACCTAGCACACCCCTCTTGCGTTTTTTCCTTTCCTGCCTGCGTTTTGGATATTCCTCTCTGTATTTTACGGCTGCGTTTTAGACCTCCTATCTGGCAGCAGACAACAATCCTAATATGTGCATTCCCAACAATTTAGTAGAAAAAATGTGTATAAAACCTAATGACTGTATGAAAAAACTAAGAGAAAATGTTACTCACTCCAATGAGAAAATGCATTCAGCAGTATTGAATGCTAAAGAGTTGGTAATATCTCTTAGAAATAATAAATTCCTCTTACTAACCTTTTTTCTTGTGAATAATTTAATATGTAGGGGATTGATTTAATGGGTCCATCCCCATTGAGGATAATGAGCAGGGGTGATTGGATCCAACAGTTGATAAAAAAGTTTTTTGAACGTCGACAAGGGAGAAAAGGCCTTCCACAGGGTATCCAAATTTTGAATACCTATTACTTATTATTAAGGGGGAGCCTGAGAATTGGAAAGAGTTTGTATCTTGTGAAGACAAAGATCTCTGGCTCGCAGCTATAAAGGAAGAGATGAATTTTTTGAAGAAGAATAATGTTGGACTCTAAACTTTTCTTGAAACTTAGAACTATTATATATGAAATGTTGAAAGTTATAAGTTGAAACATGTTCACTGAGTATGCTTTGGTGTTTTAGCCATAACTTTTCTTTAGTCATCCAAATGAGATGATTTTTGATTTGGATTAAACTAGAGAAATAGGGCTACAAATTATCTGAAGAAATCGAGTTTTAATTCAGTCTCTAAGAATTTCAATTTTGAGATGGAAGTTGAGCACAAAATATTGCTTTAGCTTAAGAATAGTTCGGAAATGTTTGGGATATAATTTTCAAATTACGGAACCAAATTGAATGATTTTGGTGTCATTAGAAAATTAAGATAATGAGGAACATTTTTCTAGAAGGAAGTATTATCAATTCCTTCAATTTTTCCTTGATCATTAGTTAAGAAATTAGAAGTATAAGATGTTAGTTTTAAAGACCAAAGGAGGGCAAAATAGGAAGGACCAAGTAAATGAAGGGTAAAATGGGAAAAGACCACATAAATGTTGTCTTGAAATAAGAAAGAAGAAGACACAAACGTGGAGAGAAGAGAGAAGTCGTGAGAGGCCAAAAGAAAGAAGAAAAAAAGTGGAAGAAGAGAGGAGAAGAGAGAGAGTTCGTGAGAGTGTGCAAGAGAAGCTTGGAAGGAAGAAGAAAGAAGGAGAAATCAAGCTTGACAAGGTAAGT
>JAOSBL010000007.1:1385225-1395244 GCA_027568915.1 Erythroxylum roraimae
ACATGTCAATTCCTTATGCTTCCAATTGGTCCCCTTAGTAACTAGTCCATTTGGTCTCCAATTTCTACTCTAAAATTCATCCCAAAATCCAATGGCTCCAATTAATAAATCCAAACACCATGTATCTAATTTTTCAGTGCCATCGGACAGTCATTTTTGGTACCGAAAATCCCATCAGTCCCTCACTTGGCAATTTTTTCGGTCCGAAAATTTTCTCCAAAATTTTCCAAAAAAATTTCCAAAATTTCCTAAAAATGTAAAACACACAAAATCCACTCCAATTCAATGTTCAAGCACAAAATCATATTTATTTATTTATTTATTTTTTCAACAAACACATATGCCGGGAAATGTCATGAATGCATGTACAATCATGTGCATATACAAAAATTACAATTTATGTATATATGGGGGCCATATTATGCATGAACATGCCGAGACTAATTTACACACTCATAACCCATCTCAAATTACTATTTTAACTTCCCATCGGTGATGGGATGTTACACCAATTGCACAACCTGAATATGCTAGTTAGAAGTCTAATGTATGCAATGAGTTGCACTAGATTGGATATCTCATACTCAGTATGTAGACTAGCTAGATACACTAAAAGTCCTAGCTAAGAACATTGGCAAGCTATTAAAAGAGTGCCGGGATATCTTAAGAAGACAAAAGGTTTTGGACTCTTTTATAATAACTTTCCAAATGTTCTTGAAGGATTTTCATATGCTAGTTGGATTACTACCCTTAATGACCAAAAACCCATAAGTGGTTGGGTATTCTTGCTTGGTGGTGGAGTTGTTTCGTAGGCTTTGAAGAAACAAATGGTGATTACTCACTCTACCATAGAAGTAGAATTTATAGCTCTATTTTTTACTTGTAAGGAGGTTGAGTGGCTAAGGGATTGGTTGTTAGATATAGATCTTTAGCCTCGTCCCATGCTTGTGATAACCTTACATTGTGATAGTGAGTCTACTATGTCTAGAGCATTAAATAAAGTGTACAATGGTAAATCTCGACATATAAGCTTAAGACATGCATTTATTTGGGAAATGCTAAATAGAGATGTCATCTCAATTGTTTATGTAGGGATATATAACAATTTGGTGGATCCGTTTACTAAACCTCTTGCAAGAGATTTAGTTAGTTCAATGACATCTGGAATGGGATTAAAACTTTTTAATCAAAAATCACTAGCAATGGTAACCCAACCTTCTTTTAGTACTACTCCTAGATTGTAAGGTTTAAAGGGTAATAATAAGTTGTTTAGTGGTTGTGAGCACTACGATTGTGTAAACCAATCCAAGAAATTAGTGCTGCAATTTGTTACTCTTAAGTGAGAAGTTTGAGAGAAATCTCTTAATGAAATTATTCTTGAGTACTTGTTTATGGTTATGTAAACATAGCTAGAATACTTTTCACCTGTATGATCATTAGAAGTGATGCTGCTTCTAGCAAGAGTTTAAGGTAATCTCTTATATATGATCGTGAACTATGATGAGCACATAGCTGGTAATAGTGCTAAATTGTAATGTGAATTAATTGAATGCTAAGAAGGTTCATGTGTGCGATATGTCTTAACCTTTGTGAATGATGGTTTAAGCAATTAGCCACCAATCATTTCCTTTGGATTTATGATATGTTTGTACTATAGGATGGCTTAAGGCGAAAGCTACCGTCCTTTAGGCATGATTTCTTGTTTATGTTGTGTTTTTTCTTATGTCACAAACTAAATGGGGGATTGTTGGAAATTAGTTTATGATATAAGTGGTTAAATTCAAACTTGGAAATGAAAGGTTACTTCCCTTCTAAGAGTTGTGATTTGTCATAAACAGACATGACTATTTTGAAGGGTTGCTTCCTTTCCAAGAGTTGTGACTTGTCATGAACAGACGACTATTATGAAGGGTTGCTTCCTTTTCAAGAGTTGTGACTTGTTATGGACATATGTGAATGTTCTGAAAACTCTACATATACATGAGTTTTAGATAAGATTAAAAAGTTTTTTTGAACAATTCTGCCAACACAATCTTTGCATTCATAATTCTTGAAGAACATTCATACTCTTGCAACTTGAATGTTATTGTGTTCTTTGTATCCTAAAGGTAATTTGGCTTTAACCTGGTTTGCAAGTATAGTGGGGGCAAATAACACTTTAAGGAAAGTGTCCAACACTCCCAGAACACTTTAAACTTTGTGTTTTGATCTCAAGTTCTCCCAAATCTCTACAACACCATTTAATTCATTATTCATTCTTTGTTTTGTGGACTTCCAACCCCATTCTATTATAGCTGCTAACTAAAGAACCACATAATTATGTGAAAGCCATAGTTGATGAAGATGTATGCAAGGAAATACACATATAGTTTGACATCACAGTTGACCTTGATGGAATAAATTTTAATTAATTTATGCACTTATATGTATATTATGATAATATTGTATATTGTAGGTTATCATAAAGATTGAACTCAAATAAAATGATATAATTAAATTTTAGGCTTAAAATATCTAATACGGTATAAGGCAATTTTACAAGTGTAGATTCTAGTATAACAATTTTTAATTTCTTGATGGACTGGGATTAGAAATTGTAAACTCATTAACTTTAGGGCTTTACTTCTACAAAACATGGTTGTGGACCCCAAGTTAAAAGTCGAGCTATTAGTTTTCTCTTAGTATTCTCATCACTAGTGGAACTCACAAGATAGAAGCCAGCATAAAAATATGGAAGATCATAATCTGGATTTTTATCTCAATGATTCACCATAATGAATTAAGTATGCTTTTGCTTTTATGTCTTAACGATTTACATGAGTTACGTGTTTTAGAAAATGATTTGTACTGATGAAATTTTAATACAAGAGGTAGTATTAGAGTCTGCTTATGTTGAACTATTAAGAACTCAAGATTCTATATTTTTTTAACAAAAAATTCTTTTATTGAGTTAACTAAAATCTTTTTCTTAACCAAAGCAACATAAGTGAATTCTGCATTAGTATATTTCAATAGCATCATTGTGACATTACCATGATGTGTGAAGCTTTGAATAAATAAATGATAATAAAATCTAAAGTTACAGCTCTTATTAGTCATACTACAACGATATATATACAGGTTATCGTTTTGTGAGTTTTCATTAAATTCGATTCTTAGTTTACTCCCATTCAAATTTTAGCCTTTATTAATATTGATAATTTGGATAAAATCACCATGTTTATTAAACAAATATTCATTGCTATTTTGTTTATAATTCCAACAGTTGACCATTCTTAATCGGTAACCTGACAATTTTGAATTTAAAATTCATATTGATGAATGGATCACAACCACAAGTAGGGCACAACTAATATATTTGTATTAGTTGAATTAGTATTGTTTAATTGAGTATATAATTTTAATTTTAATTTTTTTTGTTATGTTTGTGATATAAAATATTTTGATTTTTTCATATGGTCAGTATAAGGAGCCTGTATGGCAATATAATTAACAACTACAGAATACTTATTTTTTGTTTCAAATTCACATTTTAGTTAGATTTTTTAATTATATTCTGGAATGACTTAATTAAATAACATGGTATCAAAGTAACATCTTTTGTGTAAATTAATTTATGTTAGAATATCAATTATTTTGTGTGTATATTGCTCATGCAAATATTAATTGAGCCAAAGGAAAGTTGGTATTTAATCGAACTATATGCACATATGTGGTGATAAATATGTGACAAATATTAGGTTTTCCATGTGAACAATAAGTTGATCAAAAGAAATTGTTAGACATGATTTATTGTCAATATTTGATTACTATACTAAATGTATCAGTTATAAGTTAATATTTATGTCTAAAGATTAAATATTAATGTTGTATACAGTATCTTGTGTTGGGGTTTTACCATATTTTGAATTTAAATTTGATTGAGTATTAATAAGTTACTGATGTGAGCATGGTTTTTTTTTCGTGATCTAGTTAATTCTTCTAGCATCAATTCAATTCCCATACTCAATGGCATAAAATTCAAGACATGGTAAGAAAATGTCTTGATTGATTTTTGGGATTATGGATGTGGACCTTGCACCATGGATGTAATGTCTCACTACTCTTATAACTACCAATACTATTGACCAAAATAGGGAGATGAAGAAGTAGGAACATTTTGATCATATGAGTCTCATGATCATAAAGTGTGCCATTTTAAAAAGCATTCATGGGCATTATGTCTCAAGAAGCTACTAAAGTTAAGGGTTTCCTTACAAAAATTGAAAAGACGTTTACTATAAATTAAAAAGAGGAAACTAGTACGCTCATATCAAACCTCTTATTAATGAAGTATAAGGGAAAAGGAAATATAAATGAGTACATCATAGAGATGTCTCATATTGCTTCAAAACTAAAGGCATTTAAGTTAGAACTATCTAAAGATTTGCTTGTGCGCTTAGTTTTGATATCTCTTTTTGTATAATTCACTCAATTTAGGGTGAGCTACAAATATCAAAAGGACAAATGGTCCTTCAATGAGTTCATTTCCCATTGTATGCAAAAAGAAGATAGCATAAAGCAAGAAAAGACTAAGAGAGCTCATATAACCACGTCATCCAAAGAAAAAGGAAAGAAAATAACAAAGAGTAAGGAAGTTATAGGTTCCAAATTTGTACAAAAGAAATAGAAGCAATCACAAGATAAGGAATTTACCATTACTTATGTAAGAGTACAAACCACAAGTAAACGGATTGTACCTAATAGCACGCTTGACATTTAAGGAAAGGTATGTCTCTCCCTTTGGATTCTTCTGAGGTTAATTTAGCTTTAGTGCGAATACATTTGGTAGATAGACTTTGGTGTTATTACTCATATAAGTGTGCATATTGTCGAAAGCCAAGTGATGATGAAAGATACATCTTTATAAATGATGGCAAGTAGAAGGAAGTGGAAGCAATAGGGACATTTCTGTTATTGTTAAGAATTGGATGTCATTTAAATTTGGAAGAGATTTATCTTACTGTCCTATAGACAAATTTTGGTTTCTATTTCTGGTTTGGACAAAATTGGTTACTTTTATTTATTTGGAAACGAAAATTTTAGCCTTTTTCAAAATTCAAATCTTATTAGTACCAGTTCCTTAATGTTAAATGATAACCTCTATATACTTAATACTATTACTTCATATAACGAATCTTTGCACACTAGTGCACAAGGTATTAAAAGAAAATTAACCAAGGAGAATTGTTCTTCTCTATAGCTTATGTGTTTAATTCATATCTCTAAAAGGATAATTGAAAAGGCTTGTGTCTAATAACATTGTTGATCCCCTTAATTTTACAATTTTTGATGTATGTTTGGACTATATAAAGGGGAAATAGACAAATCACAAAAGATTAGTTTCCAGTAGAGCTACAAACATCTTAGATCTAATACATATAGATATATGTGGGTCATTCACGATGTCCTCTTAGAATGGTCAATAATATTTTATCACATTTATAGATGACTACTCAAGTTATTGTTACCTATATCTCATTAACGAGAAATCACAATATGTGGATGTATTAAAAATTTAAGGTTAAAGTTGAAATTCAACTTAGCAAAAGGATAAAGTGCATCAAATCTAAACATGGTAGAGAATACTATGGTAGATATGATGGTTCAGGTGAACAATGTTCATGATAGTTTGCTAAATACCTAGAGGAATGTGAAATTGTCCCATAGTATGCTTTGCCAAGCACTCTTAAAATGAATGATGTAGCTGAAAGATGAAACATAACACTTGAGGATACGGTAAGGGGTATGATTTCTTATACCACCTTGCTAGAATTCCTCTAGGTGATGCATTAAAGATTGTAGCTTACTTACTTAATAGAGTTCTAACTAAAATAGCTACTAAAAATCCTTTATAATTTATGGATAGGCAAGAAATCTAGCTTGAACCATTTACATAGTTAAGGTTGTCTAGAAGATGTTAGGCTGTATAGTCCAAATGACAATAAACTGGACTCAATAATTTTTTGTTTTTTTATTGGATATTCTGAAAAATCCATAGGTTTTAAGTTTTATAATCCCATTATCAAAGGAATATTTAAGAGAGGGAATGTTTGGTTCTTTGAGGAAGTTGAGTTTGGGAGGTGGGGGGAAGATAAGGTAATAGACTTGATCATGAAGGAAGAAAGTTTTACTATTCCTCAAATTGTTGTTAATATCAATCAAGACATAACTTTAGATCAAGAATATGTTCCTCCCATACAAATTCAAGAAGTTATTTTAGAAGAACAAACTCAGTGACCTTAAGAACCAATACCACCAAGGAGATCCACTAGAGAGACAAGAATGAAATTCTAGATGATTATATTGTCTATCTTCAAGAACATAAGTAGAACATTAGGATGATGGAAGATGATGTAGTTAACTTCTATCAAGTCATACAAAGTTCTAACTCTCAAAAGTGGATTGAAGCCATTAATAAGGAAATGAAGTCTATGAAATACAATGATGTTTGGGATCTTGTCCCATTACCTAAAGGTGCAAAACCCATTGATTGCAAATGGATATTTAAGACTAAGAAGGATTCTAAGAAGGATTCTAAGGTAAAGTGGAAAGATATAAGGCACGTCTAGTTACTGAAGTCTTCACTCAGAAGGAAGGTAGTGGTTACAAAGGGACTTTCTCTACGGTTTCTTTGAAAGACCATTTTCAAATCATCATGGAATTAGGGGTGCACTTTGATCTTTTGTTACATCAAATGGATTTTAAAATTGCATTTCTTAATGAAAACATCGATGAGATGATTTATATGGTGTAAAAAAAAACAACTTTGCGTTAGGAGATCAAGAGAAAATAATTTACAAATTAAAGAAATCTACCTATAGACTCAAACAGGCTTTTCGTCAATGGTATTATAAGTTTCATTAGGCAATCATCTAAAAAATATGGTAGATGACTGTGTATACCATACTTTAGTGGAAGTAAACATATGTTTCTAGTTTTATATATCAGTAAGATACTACTTGCTAGTAATAACGTAAGCTTATTGCAGGAAACTAAGATATTTCTATCTCAAAATTTTGAGATGAAAGATCTTGGTGATGCCTCTTTTGTAAAAGGGTCCAAATACATTAAGATTGTTATTATAGTATTCTTGGATTATCGTAAAAAGGATTACATTGAAAAGGTTTCTTAAGAGAATGGACTTGTAAAATTGTAAACCAGGTGATATCCTTGTATCTAACGGAGACAAACTCAATCTTAGTTAGTGCCCTAAGAATGATTTTGAGGCTAAAAAGATGCAAATGATTCATTATGCATCAGTAGTAGGGAGTCTTATATATGCTTAAGTATGGATATGCTTAAATATTGCATGCATTGTTGGGATGCTAGGGAGATATTTTAGGAATCCTGAACTAGACCATTAGGTACCAGCCAAAAGAGTCATAAGGTATCTACAGAGAACTAAAGACTACATGCTCACATACAAAAAGATAAGATTAGCTTAAGATGATTGGGTATTCTGACTAAGATTTTTTTCAGATGCCAAGATAGTAGAATCTACTTCATGCTATATCTATCTGTTGGCTAGAGGTACTATTTTTTGGAAGAGCGTTAAGCAAACACACATAGCTTCTTCTACCATGGTAGCGATGTTTAGCATGTTTTAAAATGTCCAATAATGGGATATGCCTGCAAAATTTTATGACGAGGCTATAAATTATAAATGGAATTGACAGGCCACTTAATAGATTTTATGACCATAATTCAGCAGTTCTTTATTCCAACAGTAATAAAAGCTCAATAAAGTCGAAGCATATAGACATCAAGTTCTTTGTGGTTAAAGAAAGAGTTTATAGTGGTTAAGTTCTATTGAACATGTTAGGAAAAACTTCATGGTTACAGATTCGCTTACTAAGGGATTACTATTATAGCAGTGCTCTAAAGACAATTGCCTTTAGCACTTATTGTACAAATCTTTATGATTAATAAAAAGGCATTTTTGATAGTTTGATGTTCATATCCTTTATGAATTGATAGTGGTCTTAAATCGAATTAATAAAGTCCTTAATACATTACATAGTATGAAGAATGATGAGATCATGATAATGAGATTCCTATCATTTGTAATTATGTTAGTGTCTAAATTATCCCTAGTCATAGGATTAATGAGATAGGATATAATTAATCTAGATAGACTAGCACATGTTATACTCCTTGATTAGATCAAGCAGTGGATCTCATAAGTTTCAAGCATTAGTTGTTTAGAGTTAACATATGGATGCTTACTAAAAGTAGTAAGTATATTGGATGAATTGCCATGAGACAATCATATGGATAATTTATTATAGTTTCAATGATAGTCTCATCATAGCAATGGTGCAAATATCCTTAGATTTGAGGTGCTCAAGGATATATTGGATACTGATCCTGTCCTTTGACTCCATTCCTGGCTGCCTCTCATAGGTTGCTCGTAGGGTGGTGATTGTTGGAGTTATGTAAATATAGTGCCCTGGAAAGCAAGTGTATTTACCTATAACTTAATCCTCTTTCAGTTACTTTTGTAATGAAAATATTTATTATTAATAAAACAAAAGAGTTTGGTTTTGTTTGTATGAGCATTATATAACTAGTCATAAGGTACCAAGATTCTTTTGTAAGTAATATACATATACATGGAGATGTATGGGAAACATGTCTATTATGATAATCTAAATTAGTTGATTCACAGTTCAATAATTAAGTTGCTTGCTTGATTGTGGTTTATACTGTAGTGTTGCGATTTATCTTCGTGTAAGTAAAGGAGTTTACTTCAAGGAAATGATAAGTTTTATATTATGATAGTAGTTGACTATCAATAATGACACTATTAAATGAATCAGGAATCACGTATATTTTAAAAGAATAAAGTAGGTCGTTTCTTTAGTCTTAAAACATAAACTTTAGCATTCTTTTATTGTGAACCACAATCTTGATGAGTGGTGAACTCATATGTGTATCAATCTAGTGTCTACGTATTGGAATTATTAATTGAAACATGTATCAGGGAACATTCACTCAAATAAAGAGTTTATAATGATATCATCACTTCTAGATATTTTACGGAAATTGGTGATTAAAATGGCGCCAGTAGTTTGATGGACTAGCTACCCATTAAGTCTTAACACGAAGATGAGATCTTATTTGTTAATCACCATATAGAGTAAAGCGGGAGATCTAGAAGGAAAAATCAATTAAGGGCAAAAAGGTAATTTACCCTTTATTGTGTGGATGGCTATAATATAGTTCATAATAGAGTTTGCCATTGGACATCTAATTTGAAACATGTGTTCTCATAATATTTAGTAATTCAAGAGTTTAGCTAATTGTCTTTAGTGGAATGACATTTGGTTAATAAGCTGGAATTAATTCTAATGAGATTAAATTAATTCCATGATTATTGGAGCTTGAATTATATAAGTCCAATTAGATTCCCCACTTAGCTTCTAGGAAGGTTATCAAGGAAAGTAAGAAAAATAAATAGAGATTACCGAAAATAAGAAAGAAGAAACAATCGAATTAGATTAGGAATAATAATACCGGAATAATTTAATTAAGAGTTAATTGAATTGGGTGTTTAAGTCTATGATTAAATGTTGGGCTTACTCTAACTAAGTGTTAATTAGAAGCCCAAAGTGAGCATTTAATATTGGGCTGAATTTTGGTTTAATTTAATTAATTAGATTAATTAAATTAAAACAAATTTTGTAAAGACAAAAAAGGGCAAAAACCGAAACTATATGATGTAGTTTTCGGTTTTATGTAGCTAAATTTTATGGCTGCGCATTTAGCATTGAATTGCTAAATATAAGGTGAGTTTTTATTATGCTTTATCATGCTGGACCCCGTTCCCGAGGCCCAGCCGGACGGTGCTGGACCCCGTTCTCGGAGCCCAACTATCCAAAACGGAAATCACAAACGCATACCGTTGGGCCCGAATCCCGACTCCCAAGGCTGAACCCAGGGTGATTCGTCGGGACAAACAAAAGAAAGAAACCGCG
>JAOSBL010000007.1:1399674-1410818 GCA_027568915.1 Erythroxylum roraimae
AAAAAAACAATTTATATGATCTAGCACGCCACCCTCGCGGGGCACGGACTCGGATATCACCTACGATGTCGGGTTCGGGTCCTGCGGGAGTGGGGTGTTACAGATTGTTAAGATATTTTATTTATTATTTTCGGTATTATTTGTATTCTGTTATATTTCGTATCTCTTTTGACAAAGAAGTTGATTTGGAATATGTATATCTTTTGTGATAAGGAAGTTGACTTGGCATATGATTCCATTATCATGGAACATGTAGTATTTTTGGAAGTTAAGATAGTGTGGAAAGAAGGAATCCTAAATGGGATAGAATCCTAAAGAAGTAAGGAGTTGTTGGAGATAAACATACAATCTATCTATCAACTTGTTAGAGAAAAATAAGCAATCCATCTATCAATTTTTGTAGCTGCATTTTTGGTATGCTTCCGTGATTAATTACATGTTCCATTGATGATTTTTGTGGTTGTTGTGTGTGGGTTTCTTCAGTGATCAATTAAAAAGTACACAACATATTTTTATTTGAAGGCAGTCCATGGTGTAATACATATCCATTAATTTTTGGTTGCCATATCTTTGGAGTGACTGAGAGATTAATCACAATGTTTTATTGTTGATTTGGTGTTGCTGTGCTTTGGGAGGTTTTGCAAAGATAACTTATAATTTTGATAGCAGACTTTTGTTTGAAAACTCTCCAAGATTATGGTTTGATGTGGTTTCATATATAGGGGAGTCTTCTATGGCTCACGTGTTCTTTTGTTTAATGTTATTCTTGATTTAATCACTTGCGATATTTTAATCTTTGTCTTTATTCGTTGTTTCAAAATCCTCTGTTGAGGTTAGCATAAAGCGGTCATGTTATTGGGTGTGAGTACGAGTGGATAGCATCAAGAAGTGAGTGGTGTCGGCTCTGTAATATCCTTGTGTAAAATTATTACACTTTGATGAAAGTTGATTAATCTGGATAGGGGTCTCATAGACATAGGTCACACATGCTGAACTGCATTAATAAATTTCCTTTGTTGATTTATTTGATACATATTAAGCTCTTTTGGTTGTGATTAAATTCTAGAAAAATCGTAATTGTTAATCCAATTACTTTCTGATAAGCAACTTTGGTAGAACAGGAATTTTGAGAAACTTTGACCTTTGAGTTTATCAAAATATGACATATTGATATTACATTTTTCGTTTATGGAGGATTCAACTTGAAAGTTCTTAAAATGATAGGGTTTCATTTGAATAATCTAAAACATTAAGGCATAACTTGTATTCATATGTAAATATTATAGTTAAATTTGCCCTTTTGACCTTTACATTTTATTTGTGTATAATTCAATAATTTTTTTTACATGAGTGACCTTAACTGTGAGAGTTTAACATTTGAAACATGTTTGAAATAAATTAGAAATGTCAAATACTAAAGTAATAAAGATACACTGTTAATCCCAAGGCGCAGGTGAGTTGGTAGGGGGCTCTCCTGGCTTAAGTGAGGTCGCGAATTCGAACCACCCTTATGTATGCAGCCGTTTAAAACTTGGGGCCAGAGCTTTGCCTCCCGCAAAGGACCTACCCGGCTCGAGCGAGGATTAGTCTAGGTGTGGATGGCTTAAAGGTGTCTTCCTATAATTGGAACTCTCCTAGGATACCTCGTGAGAAACTAAAAATAAATAAATAAATAAAAGATACACTGTTTACAAATAACCTTCAAGTAAAGAATAAGCGAGCACAGACACTCAGAAGAGCAAGTAAATTACTCAGTAGCCTTAAAAGAACAAATCCAATCAAAATCGACTTTATTGCTTTTTGGTTAATAATTCTTTCATAATCTAATAAGGGATCTCCACAAACCAAAAAAAAAAAGAATTGCTTAAAGTTCACTCTCTTCACCCAATTTGTCACATCCTAACAAGTATGTAACCACAAATTAATTAGATTGAACCTAAGGAAATTGCAATTTGTATTATAAGCTTGTTTGTTTAAGCAACAGCCTTCTTGGTCTTGTATCGGTACAGAACCCTCTTCTTCTTGTTGGAAGTATTATCAATTGTAAGAACAACCTTGCCAGGCTCATTGTTCTTGAAAGTGTTACGGATCGACTCATCAGAAGATACCATTTTCTTTCCCTTTTGGATAATGATGGTGTAAGATCCCTCATCAGTTGGCACAAATTCCTCCTTGTACTTAACTTCCCAACCCACAACACTGAAGTCCCAAAGCAACGTGGTTCCAACCTGAAGCAAATCAAATAGCATGTTAATCAAAAAAATTTTAATCTATTTTACTTCTGATATTTATTAATAATGCTCAAGAAATGATGTGTTAGGATTATGTTGTAGTACCTCAGCTGCAGGGATTTCAATGGTTTCTGTTGATCCAGCTTTAACAACAAACTCCGAAACTTCACCATCTTCGATGGAGAACTCAAAATCCCTAGTCCTCTTGAAACCACCGTATTGGACTGGGATTTCCCCCGCTGGAATATACCTTCATGAACAAATAGAATTCAGAGTGTGAGGGTTTGAAGAACTGAGAACACTAAGATGATGAGTATAAATTATTAATCCAACAAGTACATGCCAAGAGCAAGGGACAAGACGTACTTCAGCAGGGTCTCAGTAACTTTGGCTGGGCGAGCAACAACAAATTTGCTCTTGGTCCTTTGTGTTAGGAAGGGAGATAACAGAGCATTTAGAGCATAATACCAGAATGGCACATTTATGAATATCTGCAATCAGCAACACAAACATACGTAAGAATTAAGAAAGATAGAGACATAGGAAAGTAATATTGGAATATCATATTGGAAGCTCACGTTTCTTGCAACGAATTCGGGATAATTGTCCTGCAAGAGCTCCACAGCTTGGTTCATGGCAACCCTCAGCTCCTTCTTTGATGGAGATGGAGAATTCTTGAGGTCACTGATCTGAAGTAAAGAAGAAACACCGCCAGGCTTCAAGTCCAGCTTCTGGATACCTTTCTCCATCAACTGAAACCTCCACCTCAGAAACTTGGCACGGCTTTCCTTAGTCCCCAAAGCCTTGGAATAAAGCTCCTCATTTGCAAATGCTCCATAAACGTTGTAACACACAGGGTGGCCTTCACGATCCACGCCATCCATGTAAAAAGCTGAGCTCAAATCCACTTCCAGATTCTCGTTGATGATGGAATCAACATTGGACTCTTTTCTCCATTGAAGGGTCTTCTTGAGCATTTCAAAAGCTTCATTGACTTTGAACTCTCTAGCTCTCAAGAACTTCAAGAGGATTACATCTGTACCCTCTGCGCCTTTGCTAGGCAATAATGGGATTCCCCAAAGTGAGATATCCTTGTCGACAACAACTTTCGGTTCGACATTGCCTTCAACTGTGCTTTCCTCCCATTTCTTCTCTTCTTGACACTCTTGAGTGGCTTCTTCCTTCTCAACTTCTTCTGGTTTTGCCTCGTCACTATTTTCAGTTTCTTCTTTTTGTTTCTCGCTTACTTCCTGTACTTGTTTTACATCATCTCCCTTCTCTTTCTCGTTTTCCACTACTGGTTTCTCATCGTTATCCTCGTCGTTCTTTTTGGGCTCCTCCTTCTCGAACAGATCGTTTCCGAGAATGGCTTCTTCAAGTTTGGATTTGAGCTCATCCAAGGCCTTCTTTTCATGATCCTTGAGATCAGATAGAAAGTTGCTCTCTTCTTTGTAAGAAGAGCTCTTCTGAATCGTCTTCGGCTCCAAATCATCACACACTTCTTTGACCTCTCCAACTCCATTGTCAACAATTTTCTCGCTCTCCATAACAGCCTTTTTGGGGTCATCCTGAGGAATGACAACCTCAGCCACCTGATCTTGCTCAGTTTTAACTTCAACAGTCATTGTTACAACTGCAGAAAACAGCACAACTGAACCAACAAAGAACTAATCAACAAAGATTCAGGCTTTGAGATGGAACTCTTAAAAGGATGAAAACCCACCTCTTAAATTCAAATCTCAAATCCTCGGATGTAAAAACCTGGGAGTCTGGTCCTGTATCGTTTGTCGTGCTTTGTGTCAGGCGTCGTTGGATAGGAGACAAAATGTGAGTGGTTTGGCAACGGATATATAAGTAGAAAGTAGAAACACCGCCAACGGTCAATTATCTGGAGCCAGCACAACACACGGGAACCGTTGGGTCTTGCTAGCCTGGAGGCCAGCAATGCTTTGGTTGACAGAATCCTTTGGCCCCACATTTTGGGGTTTGGGTCTTACCATGATCAAAAGTGGGGGAGAGAGGCTATAATTCAATCGTATTCAATTCAAAGCAATTTCATTTCAATTCGTTTCCCTTCTTCTGTACATTTTCTTTTAAGTTTACGTTTCCAAACATTATAATGATTGATTTATAATTCAAAATTTATATTACAAACTACAATTTAATGAGTATAGAAAATAATTAGCATAAAAGACAATCACATTTCCTCATTGACGTATCCTCTCTAAGTTGTTAATTAATATTGCTTCTGCTAGAGACTGTTTTCTTTTATAAAAAAGTTAATTGTTTTACAAGAAAGAAGAGTTATAAAGTGCAATAGGAACATGACAAAGAAGGCATAGCCGTTACATATAGAAATGTGTGAAATCATACATATAACGAGACTTCTGGCATTATAATTATAACCCTATTAAGATTAAGAATGCCCATGTTTTCCAAAAACAAAAACAATCTTCAATTTTAAATCTCCTTAAACCAAGTTTCACCGGGGCTATAGATGCTGTTTCTTTACATGGATAGTGCAATGTATACATAAAAATCAGTTACTACTCGCTAGTATTATTTTATTAACCTCAAATCTTGGAAAGTGTATTTGCTAGTTATTGATACTATGAGTAGGAGTAGAGAACAGTTAGTGTAGGACAGCTTGTATTGTGCTTTCTCGTGGTATTATTTGCCATACTCTACTTGGCAGCAAAGCATCCCCGTGACTCGAGGTGTCTGCCTCCTACCACCTCTCAACATGGCCCCGACCCATTGGTCTGTGAGATTTTTTACCACTAATCTGACAACTTTCTGTAGTCAATCTTCATTAGTTGGCCAAGTCATGTGGTGGGTACACGCCTATTTTGTTATAAATCAACTTATTATGACAGTTATTCCTACTTATATTCTAAAATTGCTCCTTGTCATGTTTGCTGGTACAAAATTTGTTAATTGGAGATGAGTTGTTGGCTGCACATGCAATGGCTCGAAGCCTCTCATCTTAGTCCTCTCACTCATCAAATATGATTTCCTAGGAAAAATAATAATGAACATGATGATACCTTGAATTACGTGTATATAAGTAAGCTATATATACATCGTTAATGATGATCGAATTCGTGTGTGACAGAGTTTTCCTACCCCTATTAGTGCTAGCTTGAATTGCTAAACCGTAAGTTGCAATAGTTTCACATACTTTCAGATTTTGTCGCAGTCGTTTCTAGTATAATCAAAAATTTGAAAAATTAAACAATTAAAAGCGAAATAACAAATTAATACCAAAATTTGTTAACGTAGTTCTGCGGTGCCTTCACTCAACTTAATACTTTCACTAACAACAATAGTTTTATACGAAGTTTTACTGATCCGACAATACTCAATCTTTTACACTATCTCCCATCTTTACTACCCGTGAAAGTGTTTCATACTCGATAATATGACTAACTTCTTTTAACCTCAATAGAGGATTTTTCTCAAACAATGTTTAATAATAACGAAACAGACTAAACAATTCAAGTGATTAAACAAAATTCAACATAAACGACAACACTTGAGATAAGAAAACAAATTCCCTAATAATTCCAACTTCTTCAAAAAGAGATCGGAAAGTTGTTCACCAAGGAATATAAATGTTTCTCTACCGAAACGTTGTAAACATCAAAGCTGCAAAATTCACGATGACTATTGGAATTTTTCGTAAAAAAACTCCGCTATCGACGGTCACAAAATCACCAAGACTGTTGGAAGTTTTCTACACAAACATCACAATCGATGACAGTGAACAACCCAACAAAATCACACAAATACCATAAAAAGCCAGCTGTCAAAACCTCACGAATTTACCCAGCTGAATGATGCAAGGACAAAAGCAAGAACACAGCTGCACTAAAACTTCATCAACAACAGCCAACCAACGAAGACACACGACTATCAAAGCATCTCAGTGTAGCACGTCACCTTCAGCCCACTCACTTGAAACTCCAATAAAAATAGTTGCAAATACTCCCAATAAAATATTACAGCATGCACATTAATATCTTCCTCCAATTAAATAGTAGAAACTGCAGCACCAAGATGGAATTTTCATCAACGTGAAATCAGCACATAAGATCTTCCATCAAATTAACAACAACAACCAATCACGCTCATAGTCATAAGCCCATAAACCATGCAACCAACAAAATAGAACATAGCTAAAGACACTCGCGCACTAAAGAGGAATTACACAGAAAAATCCTTCAGCAAACAATCACATGATCTACAAGAGTTCTTCTCTAGTTAGAGTTCTAACTCTATCCATTTTTCCAAAATAGCATATTTTATTCTATCATACTTTGATTTGAATTTTAAACTCATCAACATTATCTTAGATGTCCAATTATCCAAAAATGCCAAAACCATATAATAGGATATATACCATATATCTTAATGATCTTCCACTTTTTGGCATTGTTTGTCACAAATATGAAACTCCCCCTAAATAAAATAATTGGACATATAATTCTCTTGAGAAAATAACTCCCCCTTAATCCAACATCAAGTTCCAAAGAACATCCATCAAGTTCTCCAAATTCAAGAAACATTTAAAGAAACAATAATGAAAAATTATCCAATCATCCAAATTTTTCTCTCTTAGGACAAAAAGATGCCAGAAAGAAAGACTAATAGTCACGGAGATACCTTAAATCTCCCCTGAATTGAATAGTCACAAAAACAATCTGATGTCTCCCCTTTGGGACAAAACAATGTCAAAACAAGAATTCCTTCAATGCAATCAATCTCAGCGAATAAAAAAGCATAAAAATCAATAATAGGTGCATCAGAAGAATCATAAGCGTGCCAAAATAACAATTTACCACCAATCAAAACACTAGCCAACATATCAATACTCACATCAAAGCCATCCTCATATGACTGATTAAATTCATAAATTCCAAAAATGCATTCAACGAATTATAATCAAACTTAATCAATCTTCTTCTCACATAAACCATATGAACGCATATTGCCCAAATTCATATAGACTACGATATAGAGAAATCAAGATAAAACTTGAAAAATCCAATTTATAGAATACCTGAATCTTCCTATAGGTCTCCAACCAAGCATTAACACTTTCTTGACGTAACTCCGTAAATCAACATTCAGAAGCAAAACTTTCAAAACCATCAAGAAGAGCCTCATTCTCACATCAAATTTACTATTCAACAAGTAAAGAAAAATCCAAACACACACTAATCAATTGAATCCTTAAAATACCCATAAGTAAAAGCTCAAAAAGCCTAGACAATAACTCCTTCAAACCCCTTTTTTGTTTTTTTTGGTTAATAAACAACATCAATATACTTCAAAAATTTAAAGTACACAGTCCCTGTACCCCTCGAAGAAATTCAAACTTGGATTTATTCCTCATCACATTAACTTTGTCATCAGATGTCTGGTTGATTTCTCCCTCATAAGCAACCAGCTGGTCTTTTGTTTAAACAGATTCTTTAATAGCAACAACTAACTGTAAATCTGGACAGTTTCTTGTTTTTCCTTCACTCATCTTTGTGCTTGTAATTGACCCTTTCTAAGCCAAGTATGTTTTGGTAACATAGGTTACTGCTGGAAATTTAATGCAGAGTGTCTAGATTTTCAGTTTTGACTCCTTTGAAACATCGTTTGTAACAACTTGTAACATTTTGGCCTTATGTGCCTGATAACCCCATAAAAGTGACATGTAGGTACAAATTTCTAATTTTTCTTTGAGATTTCTCCTTGGATAGATCTGGTTGCACCACTTTTCTCATCATTAGATTTAGAACATTCACTTTTATAGCCAATGCCTTGAAGATTCCCTTTAATCTTACCGATTTTCAACAATTGTTCTAATTTTTCTATACCTCCATTTAGGATTCTTATTCCTTTTTCCATACTAACCGACTTCAATTTTGTTTCACCAAGCTCATCTAATGCATACAACAACTTCTTCTCTAGATCTTGAATGATGTTCTTCATAGAGAGGTTTTCCTTCTTTAGCTTTGCATTTGTCTTGCATGTGTTACACCCATTTTACATACATTAATTCATAGGCGTCATAGATATCCTCCTTTTTGTCATATGAACCATTGTAATCACTATGATAATCTAAGATTGAGCTTTGCGCTGATTCATCTGCATTTTTCCCAAATTTTCTGATTTACTCACATTTTGTCATCGTTTACTTCCTTCTTTGTTGTTGTTAAGCAAGCAACTGGGCTTTTGCTGTATAAAGCAACTAATGCAGCACTATTCATAACTTGTTCACTGCCATATTCAATTTTGGATTCATTCTCACTCCAAGTGCTTGGATAGGACTTCCCTTTTCTCTTCTTCAAGGTGTGAGCCCATTCTGCTTGCACATGTCCGAAGCCTTGACACCCATGACATTGAATTTTCTTCATTTTTCTTTCACCCTTTTTAGTTTTATCTTTTTGTTTGAAGTGGCTATTTGATGAATTCCTACTGTTCTGTCTAAACTCGGGTCTATCCTTCTTCACTTTCTTTAACCACTTACTGAAATTTGTTGTTAATAACTCCATATCCTCATTCTCATCGAATTCATCTTTGAAGTCATTCACAGCTTTACCGATCTCAGCTTGCAGTGCCAATCCTTTATTCTTCTCTCGATTACCCCTCAACAAATTCATCTCAAAGTTGTTAAGAATCCCAATTACCTTAGCCAAATACAGTTCATTGATATCATGGGCTTCTTCAATGGATGGAATTTTTGATATAAATCTCAAAAGTAATGATCTCAATGTCTTCTTAACCAGTTTTAGGTTAGAGTACTTCTTCCTTGATATACTTGGTTTGCTATATCACGCAGTCTCTCGTGGAAGTCTCCAATGGTTTCACTCTCATCCATCTTCAACTCTTCAAATCTCATAGCCAACATTTGAAGTTTCAAAGCTATCACAGATTTCGATCCTTTATGTATAATCTGCAAAGTGTCCCATGCTTCTTTTTCCAATTCACAAGCTGATATCATAGCAAAGTGACCTTTATCAATTGCACTGAAGATGGCGTGCATGGCTTGAGAATTTCCAAGTTATCTCTCTTCTTTAACCCTTGTCTACTCAGATGCATCTTTAAGCACTACTTCTCCATTTTCATCAGTCATCATAGGATATGTCTAGCCATTTAAAATTTAGTTCCATGCTTTTGTTCCTTGTACCTAAATGAATACTCATCTATGATTCTCACGTAGGATAATTTGAACATCTAAAAACGGTAACCTGATGATTGATGCCCCTTCTCTTATAGTCATAATTGCAAAACACAAATCTGCACCAACTTGAAGTACCAAGTTCTAATTCGATGACCCGCTCTGATGCTAATTGAAAAACTATAGGTTGTAATGGTTTCATAAAATTTCAGATTTTGCTGTAGCCATTTCTAGCACAATCAAAAATAAAAAAAATTAAACAATCAAAAGTGAAATAACAAATCAACACATAAATTTGTTAAGGCAGTTCGGCACACCTTGTCTACGTTTGTAAGGCCCTCATCTAACTTAATACTTTCACTAACAATAATAGTTTTATAAAAGGCTTTACTCCGCTGACATCACTTAACCCTTGACACTATTCCCCATCTTTACCACCCGTAAAAGTATTTCACACCCAATAACATGACCGACTCATGTTCACCTCAACAAAGGATTTTCTCAAACATTATTTAATGATAATGAAACAAACTAAACAACTCAAGTGGTTAAACAAAATTCAACATAAACAAAAACACTTGAGATAAGAAAACCAACTTCCTTAATAATTCCAGCTTCTTCAAAAAGAGATCAAAAAGTTGTTCACCAAAAAATAGAAACGTTTCTTTGCCGAAACGTTATAAACATCAAAGTAACAAAATTAAAGATGACTGCTAGAATTTTTCGAACAGAAACATCGCTATCGATAGTTACAAAATCACCAAGACTGTTGGAAGTTTTCCACACAAAAACTATTATCAATGACAATGAGCAGCCCAACAAAATCACATAAACACCATAGAAAGCCAGTTGCCAAAAACTCACGAATTTACCTAGCTGAACCATACAAAGCCAAAAACAAGAACACAGTTGCACTAAAACTTCATCAACGACAACCAACCGATGAAGATACATGACTATCAAAGCACCTCAGTGCAGTACGTCACCTTTAACCCACTCATGTGAAACACCAATAAAAATAGCTGTAGATACTCGCAATAAAAAATTGCAACACGCACATTAATATCTTCACCCAATTAATTAATAGAAACTGTAGCACCAAGATGGAATTCTCATCAATATGAAATCAACACATAAGCTCTTCCATCCAATTAACACAACAACCAATCACGCTAACAGCCGTAAGCCCATAAACCATGCAGCCAACAAAACAAAACACAACTGAATGCACACGCGCAACAAAGAGGAATTATACAGAAAAATCCTTTAGCAAACAATCACATGATCTACAAGAGTTCTTCTCTAGATAGAGTTCTAACTCTATCCAAAATTCCAAGATAGCATATTTTATTCTATCCCACTTTAATTTGAATTTTAAACTCATTAACATTATCTTTAGATGCCCAATTATCGAGAAATGTCAAAACCAAATAATAAGATGTATACCATATATCTTAATAGTTTTTAAAACATATGGTTTAGGATGGCCTTAGAAACTTACCAAGGAAAAATTTTTTTGGGTTCTCGACTGGAGTTTGAACATAGGAGAGACCGAATTAACAAGTGCTGGACCCCATTCCCAGAGCCCAGCCGACCAGTGGTGGACCCCGTTTCCAGAGCCCAATTATCCAAACGTAGAACTGGAGACCGTTGGGCCCAAGCCCCGACTCCCGAGGCCGAACCCCCAGGTGACCCGTCGGGACCGACAAAGGTATAAACTACGGAAGCCTATTTAACGT
>JAOSBL010000007.1:1454021-1474568 GCA_027568915.1 Erythroxylum roraimae
GAAGAAGTTATTTGTGATTTTTGTGATTCCGCTGTGTGGCTCGCCTTTGTGGCTTGAGATGTTATGAGAAATTTGATAAACCGATGATGGCTTATGAGGGTTAAATGAATTAACCTTACAGGGTAAGACGCACATGTTTCATGTTTCCGAAGAGTGTGGAAAAAAAATACTAATGAGTAATGAAGAATATCGTGTTTTATGATTCTCCAAGAGTTGAATTCCGGGAACAAGCGGGATCTAACATTTGTGGCATGAAAGCAAGAGTTGGGTTCCGGAAGCAAGCGGTGCCCAATATTTGTGGTATCAAAGCAAGATGATGAATCGGTGTTGGTTAAAGAGATTATAAGGAACCACACTCAGTATTTTGTGATTCAGTAAGAGGGTTGGGTTTCGGAAACAGGATCCAACAACTTGTTACTCTTTTCTAAGGCTCATAGGAATTCTATTGAATTGCTCATGTCAACTCTAACTGATTTCAAAGAACTCTCAGGTCTGGAGATTAATCTTACTAAAAGCCGGTTCATTCTAGCAGCTGGTGCTAATATGATGGAAAATAATATCTCTGTAATTACAGGAATGAAGAGGAAACCTGGTCCATTGATTTTTCTAGGACTTCTTATTACTACGAAAAAAATTAAATTAACTGAACGTTTTCCATTAATTGAGAAAATACAGAGAAGATTAGGAATGTAGTCTAACAAGGTACTCTCTTTTGGTGGGAGGTTACAACTCATCAAATCGATCCTGAACTCTCTTCATGTTTACTAGTCCTCTAACATTTCATTAGCTAAAGGTGTCATTGAAACCATTGAGAAGCTTTTCAGAAGATTTCTCTAGGGCAACTTAAATTCGGATAGACATTTTGCCAAGGTTAAATGGTCTGAAGTTTGTAAAAGGAAAGCAGAAAGAGGATTGGGACTGATTCTTATTGCCTCTTTTAATATTTCTGCTCTCATTAAGAATATGTGGAATATTTTATTGGAAAAGAAATCTTTATGGATACGGTGGTTTCATAGCTATATCCTGAAAGGAACTAGTCTTTAGGCTATATTGATTAAGCCTTCCTACTCTTAGCCCTTGATCCAACTCTTAAAGCTAAGACCTATGTTGGAACCTCTAGTGAATTGTAAGGTGGTAATAGAGAAAAGGCACACTTATGGTTTGATAATTGGACTGGTAAGGGGCCTTTAATTAGATATCCTCAAAATCTTCAGAAATGGAGTGGATTTGGTATCAATACAAAGGTTAACTCTATCTTATTAAGGGGACAATGGAACATTCCAGTTGAGTTGCAGTATCTTACTCCTAATTATCAACCTGATCTAGAGAAGGAGGATGTATTCCATTGTCTCAAGATGCTTCCGAACACCTTCAACATTACAAGATTCAGAAAGTGGCAGAATTAGAACAACCCTAGACAAATTTGGTCTCCAATCATCTAGCATAAATCCCTCAGGCCTAGTCACTCAATCATTTAATGGCTTACTGTGCTTAACAAGTTAAGCACAATAGATAGAATACATTTCATTAATTCTGATCCTAGCTGTGTACTATATGAGATGGAGGAGGAATCTAGGGATCATTTATTCTTTCTTTGTTCCTATTCCAAGTATATATGGGAGAAGATGCAAGGATTATGTCTTATTCCAAGTATATATGGTGAGAGAGGAACATCAGAAGATTTCAAAGCAAAGCAAGAACAAGAAAGAATGTTCTCAATGCATTAACAACTGTAATAAGAGAGTATCTCATGTACGCAACCACAATAGAAACAGTAAACCCTAGACTAGCATCTTCATAGAGAATTAGTTAATATTACTCAGAAAGGGCCTTAGTTCATGAAAGTTGCAAACTGGAATGAAAATACCTGGTATGTCGATTCCTTCCCCTTCTAAGCTGACTGTTGTTCCTGAAAGCTATGAGCAGATCTCCGACCCAAGACATTGAGGATGACATTTAGGTGAACTAATCTGAAGTTGATCCTCTTTCAGATTTGTTAACGACGACAATCTCCCAGCCCTAATTTGATAGGGTTGGGTAAGGGGACTAAAGATGAGCTTCAAGATTTTTCCTTTTCTGCCTAATGAGACGCGTTGACATAGACGGAGCCACACCACTGGGCCCCCCAAAATTTAAAAAAATTAAATATTTTTATTTTTATTAGATATATATACACATAAGGATGGAGTTATTTGGAGCTTAGTGGTGCACTGGGCCCCCAAGATTTAAAAAAATTAAATATTTGGGCCCTCCGATCTTAAATTTCTGGCTCCGTCACTGCGCGTTGATGTTCTTTTATCTCTTACCGTTAATTTTTGGTTACGCTGTCGTTTTACTTGTTATCAAAGATACCAAACATTACTGTTTTGTTGTAATAGCTCGGCATTGTCTTTTGTAAGGACATTCTTATAAATTTATTACAATTCTTTAACTTTTCCAAAAAAATGTTGAGGATTATATAATTTGCTTTTGTATTTTGTAACAATAAAAGGTAAGTTTCTTTTGTATTTTGAATATGTTAAATGTTGGATTTTTTAGGTTCTTATGGACTAGATATTATGTATAAATGTAGTTTTTGCTTTAAAAAAATCCACTTTGTTGCTTTGTCTATAAATTGTTGCTTTTATATTATTGGCAACAAAAAAATAAATTCTTGCTTTTATTGTTACAAATTGTTGCCCAAAAAGTTCACTTTGTTGCCTTATCTATTTAACATTCTTGCTTAAAAAGATTTAAAGTATTGCAATATCTATTTAATATTGTTGCTATAGTTTGAAACTAATGTGTTGCTTAGTCAAAACTTAAAGCAATGCTTTAAGTTTATTAGGGATAAAATTCAAGGAGGACAACTTCAGACCACTTTTGTTTCTTCTAATGAGTAGCTTGCCTATGTATTTACCAAAGTTCTCTTACCAGCATATCATCCGTAATCAATTACTTTCCAATCTCAGGTATCATCCACAAATTTGAGCATGACGAGAATTGTTATTCGGTCAAAAATATGATAAGTTTATATTGTAGAATCAATTGTTGCATTTAGACTAACTTAGGATAATTACATATACAGAAAAATCCTTGTCTAAAATGGATACCTTTAGTTTAATTTTCTCCTATTATCATGTGATTGATTGGACACTTCCTTGTATATATTCTGCCTATTACGTTGAACCGCATATCAAACACTTTCGTGTTTCTTACGGCTTTCCCAGATTTCGTTCTTTCCTAGCCACCAACATTGTCAACAACTGCGAATAGAATATGGTCAAGGAGAAACGTCACCGTGCATGTCACCTTGACACCTTTTTGTCCATTTTCTTTAGCATGGGTTCCATCAGTAAATTATCCTTCCCACAGTATTAGACCCCTTGCAGTTTATAAAAAGCCATAGATTTTAGTGTTTCTCATTCCATTCTCATTCTTATAGCAAAGTTCAGATTTACGATATCTATTAGCATTCGTACATCTTCTATTGTTTTGCATTTTATTGTCATTGGAATTTGCTTGGAGAAAAGCATAAAGCAATCACAGTGCAGAAAGGTGAAGTCAACTCCCAGATTAACAACGCCATGCATGTTAGTGAAGCTTCAACCATCCCTCTTCTTACCCCTTACAAGATGGGGCAGTTTCATCTTTCTCACAGGTAATTAATAACTTGTCATATATATGCGTTGCCATTTTCTCTGAAGCTACTATTCAACTGGTTGGGATTGTTTGATGGATATTGTTCAGTCTAATGGTGTATATCAGCACTTTTGAGGTAGAGAGAAGAATACAATAACAAGCAAATTTCTTTTGTAAGCCTAAACATCAGATAAAATCTCAAGAAATTCATACAATAATTAAAAAAAATTAAACAGAACAGTTATTTCTGATCATCCTTCACTAAAGCAACCGTAACTTTTTATAAAGATGTTCAAATGACTAGAAAAATTCTTCACTAAAGCAATCATAACTTTTTATAAAGATGTTCAAATGACTTGAAACTTTAACTACGTAAAACTAGACTTAAAGACTTTAAATTCATAGGTCATATACCTGAAATGACCAACGTTTGTCCTTTCAAATTCTCTCTTAAATCACCTCAATTTCTGTCTACTTCAAGCACTTTAACTATTTGACCATATTAAATTTAGATTTTCAACATTCACCGTCTACAGCATCTTCTGCCTCGAGGTTTCACTATTTAAGAATTTTGTTTTCTTGATCCTAATGAAGAAAAGTCCCCGCTTGTTACAAAGTCTGGTTTTTAAAAATTTAACGAGAAAATCAATACGTATATATTCAAAGTTGAATCAATTCTTTGTCTCAATTTTAGTAAATTAATATCTGTGGTCAAAACTCTTAAACTGCATTCGTCGATCCTCATTACCGATCGCCACTAAATGGTAAAGGCACTTAGCTCTTGGTAAGACAGGAGTATAAGAAAGTCATATGCCTCGGTTTTCAGTTTCATATATAGATATACATTAACTTTTCAGAATGGAAAATTAGAAGCCTACTAAACTATTGTATAATTAATGATGATTTGTAGAGTTGTTCTGGCACCATTGACAAGAAATAGATCTTACAATAATGTTCCTCAACCTCATGCCATCTTGTATTACTCTCAAAGAACCACAAAAGGTGGCCTTCTCATAAGTGAAGCAACAGGAGTTTCTGACACCGCTCAAGGGTAAGTGCTTCCAGTATCCAGTTATACTATTAGCTCTTAATTCTTAAGTTGGAAAATAAGGTGTTTATGTTGAATATTAGTTCATATTTAAGTACTTGAATTTGTTAGTTCTACATGTAATAATATATTCTGTTTCTTGTATATATTGTAGATATCCTGAAACACCCGGTATATGGACCAAAAAGCAATTTGAGGCATGGAAACCTATTGTAGATGCTGTCCACGCCAAAGGTGGTATCCTCTTTTGTCAAATTTGGCATGCTGGAAGAGTTTCAAATCCAGGTGGGCTTCTTGTATGTAGCAAAATGACAGGGGTCCCCTAAGCGAATACGGACTGATATAAACAAGAACAAAATTGGTCGAGAAATAATAAAAAAGAAACATGATATAAGAGACAGCTTCGAAACAAAGGTAGGCACCTAGGATTATTGAATAGGAATCTGGCTAATCATTATGCACTCCTGTATGCTTCAAAAGCCTGAAAGCCTTCATTTTGCAATGCATTCATTGTGCCTAATCTAGAATCCTTATCTTCTATATTTTGGAAAGAAACAATTGGGCAAAATGAATTGACCTTTATTTGCGGTTGCATGCAAAATGCAAATATTGACACGGAATGCCAGAGTAGAGCAACTCATCCACTCATATGATTGGTTTGATACAGGCTTCCAGCCCAATGGACAGGATCCAATATCTTCTACAGACAAGCCGATCAAAGGCACCGAGTACACATCTCCAAGGCGACTTGGAACGGAAGAAATTCCTCAAATTGTCAACGATTTCAGGATCGCCGCAAGGAATGCTATAGAAGCTGGTAACCATTCTATCTTCTACCTTCAAGAACCAGAAATGTACGCATAGATGTACCTTCAAGTACCAAAAACGGTCCTGAATTTGGTGTTATGGTCTCAGGCTTTGATGGGGTCGAGATACATGGAGCACATGGTTACCTGGTTGACCAATTTTTGAAAGATCATGTTAATGACCGAGCAGACCAGTATGGAGGATCTTTGGAGAATCGATGCAGGTTCGCTCTTGATACAGTGGAAGCTGTGGCAGATGAGATAGGATCATATAGAGTTGGGATAAGATTTTCACCATTTGCAGACTGTATGGACTGCGGAGACTCAAATCCCAGAGCTTTGGGACTATATTTGGCAGAGTCATTGAATAAATATGGGATTCTCTACTGTCACATGGTTGAGCCAAGACTGAAGACGGCTGCAGAAAAACATGAAACCCCGGAAACCCTGTTGCCCATGAGAAAGGTTTTCAATGGAACTTTCATATCTGCGGGTGGTTACCACAAGGAAGATGGAAACAAAGCTGTGGAGGAGAACCGGACAGATCTTGTTGCTTATGGTCGTTGGTTCTTGGCCAATCCTGATTTGCCAAAGAGATTTGAGCTTAATGCTCCTTTGAACAAATACAGCAGAGCAACATTCTACACACAAGATCCTGTCATTGGTTACACCGATTACCCATTTCTTGAGGACACTTTCCGTTCCTGAATGAAGAACACAAGTTGAACTTGGTAAATTGTCCGTTGGTTCTTTTCCAGGACAGTGTAAGGAGGTGGCCAATAAGAGTTTAACACGATTGTGTGCTACATGAGAGTGTAATTCAAACTTTACCTTTTTTTCTTAAAAATAGTTTAGATACTAATATTTTAGAATATTTAAAATGAAACTTACATTTATAGAATATTTAAATTAAATACTAAATAAATAAAAATTTAAATAGAATTAAATGTTGTAATATGAGTTTGTTATTTTTATTAATCACGTTGGCATTCACTATATTATACATGTGGCACAAGATAATATAGCACCCATATTTTCAAAATAAATTTATTTTTATTTTTTAATTATGATTATATTAATTAAAGTTAATAAACATAAATTAATTTGTGAAATTAATTTATATTTAATCAAAACTTAATTAGATCTAAATTCCCAAATTAACAAAATCATGATCGCTGCCCATGTGACAACAAAACTTAGGGTGTGCTTGGTTTACTTTGAAGAATGGTAATAAAAATTATAATGAGACTTCCATTCCTCACTATATTGGGGGTATGGAGTATTGCCCTAAAAGCAGTATTTTGAAACCCGGACCGGTCATCGAACCGAAGGCCTTATTGGTCACCGGTTCGACCGGTTCAACCACCGGTCGAACCGGTATGACGTCATAATTATGCAATAATTATATTTAATTATATATAATATTAAAAATATTAAAAAATACAAAAAAAATAAAAATTTTGTTGAACCAGTGGTCGGACCGGTCGAACTGACTGGTCAATTGACCGGTTCTTCGACCGGTTCATACTGGTCCAATTAAAAGCCAGTTTTTTAGGGTGAACCGGACCGGATAGCCGACCAGTTACCGGTCGAACCGGTCGGACAGGCCGGTCCGGTCCGATTTTTAAAACAGTGCCTAAAAGGGATATAAAAACATTCTTGATTCAATCATAATATATTACCAATTAGGATTCGAATCTCCACGCTCTTTACCGTGAGATATTGAGTCTTGCGGGTCCATCATTTCACTACCAAGGCATCTTTAAAATGAATCGTATTTCATGAATATGATATCTATCTAGTGTCATTTATGGAATTATGAAATAGGTAGAGTCTTGGAGTCTTTCTATTAATTGGTCATGTAAGCCTTCATTTTTATGCTTGTCTTAATTGTTGGTTCAGTTTATGCATGGCGAAAAGGAGAATTAGAGTGGTCTTTGCTATTAAATATTCCAAGATAAACAACAATAAATAATAATAATAATAATAATAATAATAATAATAATAATAATAATAAGATTGAGAAAATTATGAATTACATTGAGTTTCCCTTACTTGATCAACCATCCCTAATTTTAATTATTTCAACTACATTAAATGATCTTTGAAATTGGTCAAGTCTCTCTAGTTTATGTTGGACACCGTAATAACCTCTAGGAGGATATATAGATGCACACAAAATAGACCTAGGCAATCCAACAATTCCCAAAGATAAGGCAATCATATATCACCTTTTTTACTTCAAGGTGGTTTGTACAAGTCACAAATTACACATATTATATCCATACATTAAAAAAAAAAACTCATCATACATTATGGTTAGTACAGGCCGTTCATATATGCTATAAAATTCCTTCTTAATATTTATGAATACAACATAATGTTTAGATATAAAATCTTCCAAAAGGTTACTCGTCCTTCTTTGGCCATTGTAGTTGTCTTAAACTTATTTATCAAGACTTACACGGAGGAAAAACTATCGTGCTAAGCATATATAGCTTAGTGAGGAATAATGGTGTAAGATGGCGACTACTCACAACAGTCATATAACATCCACATGCAAATGATTCATGGCATTTAAGTGATGGAAAATACATTATAAAATAAAAGTCATGAAATATCTTAATACACGTAACAACATTCGAAATGAAATTCAGAGATTATTTAGAATATAATTTTGCATCAAAACAAAACAAATATCATAACATCTATAAAATTGCATGCTAATGTCTTCATATGTGGGTATCGGGAATAGAATAGAAGATACCTATGATTGGTATCTATAGAAGAGATAATAGCCTCTAAAATAGAAGAGACGTAAGTCTCTAAACCAAAAGACACCGTAGTGTTTCAGAACAGAAGTAGCTGCAAACCCTTCTAGGCATGCCTATTTACCTACAACAAAGACTTGGCAGGTTAAAGTCAATCATCTGAACATTATAATTACATGTCAGAGTCATATTAAAAAGCAACAATTCATAACATTCAAACTCATTCCCTCATGCTTGCATTATAATTTGAAAATGTTTATCATACCCAATCATATTTAATATGCTTTATGATCACATTCTTGTTCAATAATACATCAATGAAAGCATTAAAGTATATACACATTACATGCATGATGAATCTCATATTACCCTTTTAACTGGGTTTGCTAAGCTTTAGTGAAATCTAAAAAGAAAATTTTTAAATAAAGTTCGACAGCATACAGGTGAGAAAATTTCATGTTTGGGTTAAGCACACGGTGGCTCTAAAAATAGACAACCTAAATAGTCCAGCAACAAATTACACGACAATCTACACTTGTTTCAAATTTTTAAAGCAAAAGTTCAACTTAGGCTTTAAGCACTTCTAGACATTTATTCCCCTATGTCTTAATTTTCTAATGGCATAAATTTCACGTAATTTGGTTAATTATTCTGGGAGTTATACCCAAAACACTACAGAATGTTCAAAAACAGAGACAATAGCTAGAACTTAACTTCAAGCCATAATTCAAAAATCTTAAAGGCATAATACTTCATGAAACTTATATCTCTAGTTTAATCTCCAATTGGAATTGTCCAATTTGGAGGTCCAAAGGCCAAGATATGGCCAAATTATAGAAGTTTGATCAGTAGAACCTATCTATCCAGCGAGGTACACATCCCAAATCAACTAACTTTGGTCTTATCATGCAAGAGCAATACAAAAACACATCCAATTTAACCAACAACATCCCATTTGCTTATGGAATACTTCTTTTATCAATTCTCCTCACATCACGCTTATAAATCTAAGCAAACATATCAAAAATTCCCGTACCTTTTGAAGAAGTGATCAAAACCCCTTTCTTTCACTCCACTTGTTTCCCTTTTCCTTTTCCTTTGTTCTTCTTCTCCTCTACACATAACACACCCATTCAAAACTCATCTTCAACAATTACATACACATAACAAAACCCTAAACGAAGAGAAAACCACTAACTTTTGCCTTGATTTCCACCTAAGCTTAGCTTGATTCCTTACATGTAAAATGGTGTGATGAAGAAGATGGAATGGAGAGAAAATGAGGATAAGCAACTTTTGCATTGAAAACCCGAAATGCACATCCCTCACTCATCTCTTACATGCCCATCTCATGCCACACATGCCTCAATCCTTTTGGACACACATGTTTTAATCTTATTGGTCGCACGTGCTTTAATCTTATTGATCACATATGTTTTAATCATATTGGTCACACATGCTTTAATCAAATTGGTCACACATGCTTTAATCCTATTGGTCACACATGCTTTAACCATATTGGTCCATGTGTTGAATTTAAGAAAATTGCACATTTAGTTCTTCTTCTTCCTTTAATTCCCATATTGGTATATAATCTCATCAATTAATTTCATTCTCATCCATATTTCACATCTAAGTATGTATGTCCATGTTAAAATGAACAAATTACCCATTTATCCATGTCTTTTACATTCAATACCATTATTCTCTCACTATGCTTAGATGTACTTAATTCTTTATGTTCACTACTTAATACACCCTAAATATGATATAATACTTCAAGGGTATATGTTGGGGCCTTACATTACGGCTGCTTCTCTATGGCACTTGTTGTTGCTTCATTGAATTTGCTTCATTAATAGGCTCATGATTTGACTTTGATAATTATGGACCAGTACCAAGATTAAGTCCTGGACTCTTCTCAAGCATCTCTTTACCTTATTCCTATACTTGCTCATTCCTATTTTTTTTGTCCTCATGACCAATTCAATTTTAAATTTTTGTCCTTTTAGCTCCATGGCCAACTTAATCCTCATGCAAATTTAGCTATACTAGTTCATTTTACTTGGGAAGTTTTTTCTTTTCTAATCGATGATTTCCATAATATGTAAGATATAGTTATATATCAAGGTTTCGCACTTTGTTAAAACATAATTCCATGTATGTTGTAGACTATTTCCTTTTTCCATGGCTTTTAGCTTTGTTGGAATTCGGACTCATTTTAGCGACTTCACCAAGCAAAAGTAACTAGCTTTCCCATGACGACACAAAGATGATGAATGTGGAGCTATTTGGTAACTAAGAAATTTACGGCACCTGATACTTTAGTTAACCCCATAAATGAATCCGACAAACTCTCTTACTGGGATAGTTGCAAAAACCTCCTTCCTTATCTGCTTTCTTCTTACTTTTCTTCTCCTGTAGATGAAATTATGCCATTTTCACTTAAAATTTTACTGCTTGATCAAGAATTTGGGACTCCTCAATGCTAAAACACCAAAAAAGCTACATTTATAACTTCTTCTCAAGTTTCAGTGCACCTGATACGTTTGATGTGTACATTATAAATTTCAATTATATTGAAAATCTAAACTTAATATGGTCAACCAGTTAAAGTGTTTAAAGTGAACAAAATTTGAGGCTGATTTAAGAGAGAATTTGAAAGAACAAACGTTAGTCATTTTAGAAGTGTGACCTATAGATTTAAAACTCTTGAAGTGTAGTTTTTAGGTAGCGAATGTTTCAAGTCATTTAGTCTTCTTTATAAAACATTTATGGTTATTTTAGTAAAGGATGGTCAGAATTAACTATGTTGTTTAGAATTTTTTTAATTTATCATTGTACGAATTTCTAGAGTTTTCATATGATATTTAAGATTATAAAAAGAGTTGTAATTAGTTGTTATGTAAGAGAATCTAAAGAGTTAATAATAAAAATAAATTTGCTTGCGATTCTTTTGTTCTCTCTACCTCAAAAAGTGTTGAATACACTATTAGACTCTAACAAATTGGTATCAGAGCCATGATAACCTCCAATATGATGCCACTCGAATAAGTTCCATTACTGCATCTTACGAAGAATAACTATGACAATTAGAGTATTTAATTAAAGGCATTGTTTGGTGCCCAAGATGTGTGGGATGTACTAGAGAATGGCTACGATGAACCAGCAACAATAGGTAATATGTCAGCGAATCAAATAAAGATGTTGAAAGAGACCAGTATGAAAGATAAAACCACACTTTACCTCCTTTTTCAAGCAGTTGATGAATCTAGTTTTGAGAACATTGTCAGCGTGACAACATCAAAAGAGGCATAGAAGATTCTTGAAAAAGCATACAAAGGTATGGACCGATTGAAACAAGTTTGCCTACAAACACTTAGAGGTGAGTTTTTGAAGTTTTAAAAATGAAAGAGTTAGAATGTGTGTTCGATTATATTACAAGGGTACGAATAGTGGTGAACCAACTCAAAAGAAATGGTAAGACGATGAGTGATGGTCGAGAAATGGAGAAAATACTAAGGTCCTTAACTAATAATTTTGAGAATGTGGTGTGTGCAATAGAAGAGTCTAAAAACTTCGCAAAGATGACCATAGATGAGCTCTTAAGTTCCTTGGAGGCTCGTGAACAAAGAAAGAAGAAAACAAAGCAAAAGGTGTTGGAGGAAGCACTTCAAGCCAAAGCAACACTAAAAGAAAAAAAGTTAGACAGCACGGAAGGAGGTCGTGGTAGAGGTCATAGTAGAAGCTATGGTGGCTATAAAGGTTGAGGTAGAGGTCGAGGAGGAGGCTGTGATAGAGAACAATGGTAAGAAAATAAGGAAGATAAAGACCAACACAACCCATACAGCAAAGGTCAAGGTTGAAGAAGAGGAAGATCAAGTAAGTACAATGTTCAATGTTATAATTGTAAAAATTATGGCCATTATGTAGCGGAATGACAATGAGATGAAAAATGAGAATGAGAAAAAAGGAAGAAAAAGGAGGTGATGGTATAGTGTCGTTAGCAAGGAAGGAGGCCTACCAAATAATGATTTAGTATGGTACTTGGACACCAATGCGAGCAACCATATATGTGCCTACAAGCACATGTTTATTGAGATACAAGAGATTGTGGATGGTCATGTATAATTTAGAGATGCTTCAAAAGTGAAAGTCAAAGGGCAAGGTAAAATTTTCATTCAAAGTAAAGATGGAAATGAGCGATTTATCCCTAATGTTTATTATGTCCTAGATATGAGGAGCAATATTTTGGGTTTGGGTCAATTATTGGAATATGGTTACATAGTTTTTATAAAAGACCAAGTGCTTTAGTTAAGGGACCAAAATAACCAGTTGTTAGCCTAAGTAGAAATAACCAAAAATCGCATGTTTAAGTTGGTGAATGTAGAAGCAAGATGTTTAAAAGCTTGTGTAGAGGATAAACCTTAGTTATGACATTTGCAAATTGGGCATCTTAATTTTGGTGGTTTGAAAAAAATTGGCAAATAAAAGAATGTTGAATGGTATACCAAACATAGACCACTACAATAAATTTTGTGAAGGTTGTATGTTATGAAAACTTCCAAGGAATTCTTTTCCAAAACAAGCAAGATATCATGCTAAGAAGGTGCTAGAATTGGTTCATATCGATATTTGTGGTCCAATAACTCCCAACTCTCTTATTAAGCTCTGTTACTTTATTATTTTTATTGATGATTATTCTCAGAGAAATTAGGTTTATTTTTTAAGGGAAAAATTCGAAGCATTTTCTATTTTAAGAAATTTAAGTTGTTTATTGAAAACTTGAGTGGTGAGCATATAAAGGTTTTGAGCCTAATAGAGGTGGTGAATTTACATAAAAGGAGTTTGTAAATTTTTATGAAGAGAATGACATTAGAAGGTTATTAACAGCACCTTATTCACCTCAACAAAATGGAGGAGTAGAGAGAAAGAATCGAACCATACTCGACATGGCTTAAAGCACGCTAAAGAGTGAAAACAGGTCGAAGGAATTTTGAGCTAAACTGGTGAGATGTGCGGTACATTTGCAGAATCGTTGTCCAAAGGCAAGTTTGGAAAATGTTACCCTACAAGAAGCATAATGCGGTGTCAAACCATCGATGGCACATTTGAAGGTGTTCGAAAGTGTGGCTTATGCTCACATTCCAGATCAAAGGCGCACAAAGCTTGATGAAAAAAGCAACAAGCTGATTTTTATCAACTATGATGGAAGGTCTAAGGCGTATAATCTCTATGATCCCTTTACTAAAAAAGTACATGTGAGTTGTGATGTACAGGTTAATGAAGAAAACATGTGGAATTGGAGTTCCATGGAGGAGATGACTCATGAACAAATTTTCACACCAATAAACGTTACATCGACAACAACACAAGCTGGACCATCTTCAACTTTATCCTATGATGAAGATGAGCCAAGAACACCAAAAATAAGAAGCTTGTGAGACCTATACAAGGTGACAAGTGAATTACACTTTCTGTGTCTTTTGATAGATGTGAAGGACATCGCTTTTGAGCAAGCCATAAAAGATGAGAAATGGCAAATTGCGATGCCAAAAGGGGATGAAAACAATTGAGAAGAATGACACTTGGGAACTTGCAAAATTACACGAGACTTATAAACCCATTGGTGTGAAGTGGGTTTACAAAAAGAAGATGAATGCATAAGGTGAAATTGAGAGATATAAGGCAAGACTAGTGGAGAAGGGATATAAGAAAAAAGCTGAGATTGATTATGAAGAGGTGATGTGAAGTTGGAATTTCTAAATGGAGTGCTTGAAAAAGACGTCTACATCGATCATCCCCCTAAATATATAAAAGTCGGTATGGAAAACAAGGTGTTGAAATTAAAGAAGACATTGTGTAGGTTGAAGCAAGCGTCAAAAGCATGGAACACGTGAATAGATGCATATTTTACAGAGCACGGGTTTCTGCAATGTTCATATGAACATGCGTTATATATGAAGATAAGAAAAGATGACATTTTATTTGTGGCCTTATATGTGGATGACTTAATTTTTACGAGAAATAATAAGGAAATGATTGAGAAGTTTACATTGGAAATGACAAAGGAGTTTGAGATGATCGATTTAGGTTTCATGTCTTATTTTCTCTGATTAAAAGTGAAACAAGATAAATATGGAATTTTTATATCTTAAGAAGCATATGCAAAAGAGATTTTAAAAAGGTTTTAAATGGAAGATTGTAATCTCGTAAGCGTCTCGATTGAGAGTGGTATGAAATTGTCATGACATGATGAAGGCAAGGCAGTTGACACAACAATGTATAGAAGTTTGGTTAGAAGTTTGCGTTATCTTACATGCACCAGGCCGGATATTACATATGGAGTTGGCTTGTAAGCCGGTATATGAAAGAGCCAAAAATGACGCATTGGAAAGCCATAAAACGAATTCTTTGTTATATTAGAGGCACATTATCTCATGGCTTATTTTATTCTCATACTAATGAGTTTGATCTTATTGGCTATTTTGATAGTGATTGGAGTGGAGATATGGATGATAAAAAAGTAATACGAGTTTTGTATTTTTCATGGGAAGCACGACATTTACATGGATTTTGAAGAAACAACATATAGTTACTTTGTCAACCTCTGAAACAGAATATATTACTGCATCTTCATGCATATGTCACCCCTTGTGGCTACGTAAGTTACTAAAGGAGATGAACTTTGCTCAAGAGAAGCCAATAAAATTTCAAGCGGATAACTAGTTGGTGATTGAATTGGCAAAGAACCCGGCGCATCATAAAAAGAGCGACCATATTGATGTGCATTTTCACTTCATATAGGAGCATGTGAAGGATGGTGCTGTGGAGATGACTCACGTGGTGAGTCGTGATCAAGTGGCAGATATATTCACAACTGCAGATTGAACTCTTCAACAAATTCAAGAAGTTACTCGGGATGCCAAAAAGAAAATAATTAAGTTTAAGGAGGATGTTGGAAATCTAAACTAAAAATGGTCCAATAGTTAAAAGTGTTTGAAGTTGACAGAATTTGAGGGTAATTAAAGAGAGAATTTGAAAGGAAAACGTTGTTTATTTTGGGTGTGTGACCTATGGATTTAAAGCTCTTTAAGTCTAGTTTTAGGTAGTCAACGTTTCAAGTCATTTGGACTTCTTTATAAAAAAAAGTATAGTTGTTTTAGTAAAGGATGGTCAAAATTAATTGTGTTTTTTATAATTGTGTTTTTTTAAATTTATTCTACAAATTTCTAGAGTTTTCATCTGATATTTTGGCTTATAAAAAGAGTTGTAATCAGTTGTTATGTAAAATAATCAAAAGAGTTAATAATAAAAAGAAATTTGCTTGTTATTTTCCTCCTCTTAACCTCAAAAAGTGTTGAATACACCATTAGACTCTTTAACAAATTCCATCCCAGAATTCTTGACAGAGACTTCAGCTTGTCCAGGGCCAAACTTAGACGTGTCAAGGGCTTTCAGTATTGGAAAGACTAATCAGATATGTGAAGAAACCAGATGGAGTGAGCCTCTCTGGACGGAGCATTGCTGCAAGGGAGAGGAGAAGGAAGATAACTAAGAAGACGTAAAGAGCTCGAAAAGCTGATTCCTAAAGGAAATAAGATGAACACTGCTGAAATATTCCAGGCTGCTTCCATGTACGTCAAGTTCTTGCAAGCTCAAGTCAACATTCTAGAGGTCACGGAGTCATTGCAGGTGGTTAATTCTCTATTTGCAGTGCTTCTGGCAGCTAGTTCCTTTTGTTTTAGTCTTTAGGCCATGTCATATGTATAATTTTTTTTAGAGCATTACATTTGATATTCAGAACTAACATGCAGGATATGATTCCAATGCAGGCAAAGAAGGAATCAATAGTACCTAAAAACGAAGTCCAGCTACTTGCGTCTCCAGCAATACAAGAAAAGTTGTATTCATTGCAGAAATGTTTGATTCCTATAGAGTTTGTTCAAACCGTGAAGACTGTTCATGAGATCAAATCAAATTCCTTAGTCAAGGATGAGATTGATCAGTTACCGAATACCATTAATAATCACCAAAGTTCCTTCAATTAAAGAAGCTTATTTCCTTTTCTTCTTTTTCATGTATTCATTTTTCTAAGCACATTTTGATATTTAACTTTTCATCTCAACTTCTTCTCGGGATTTAGGCGCTAATTCTTATCCAGGGATGTAAAAGACAGACTTGGTTATAGTTTCTGGCTGTCATTTTTCTTCAATCTGATCCCTTTCATGCAAAATTTTTATCTACAAGAGGCCCATTTACTTTCTTTTGCTTTCACATGTGCTGTTATGTGTCAATACTCGACGTTCAAAATCAAGTAACATCAAAAGACCTGTTGCATTATGTAATTATGTAACAATGGAAAAAGTGAAAAATAAATAAATGATTGTGTTAATTGTTTAAGAAAAATATTTATTATGAGATAATCTCTAATCCCAATTTCCCTGAATTTAATAGGAAGATCGTAACAAGGTTACTAATGGCAAAATGCATGCACTAATTTGAGAGGAGCGGCAACCGAATGCTTTGTAACCATCCAGAGAAAGATCTTATGTTCAGTTCTTGTTTCCAATTTGTTTAGATCGCAGTATCCTCCTATGAACCATCCTTAATTTAAGATAGACAAACATTAAAAAAGGATGTCTTACACTAACCAACCGACCAACGAAATCATTTTTCAGGAAATGATGCACGTAGGGTGGGCATGGTTATAGCTAATTTGAACTTTGATGCAGTAACTAAGTGATAACGTTGTTGTATTACATTGCCCTGCTCTCTCAAGGTTCTGTTTCCTCCTAATATAGGATTTGGGTATGAGACGTCTATAACATTACAAAACTCTTTACCAAAACTTGGGGACATGTAGCATTAATCAGAATGGATTAAATTAAACAGTTCTAGCCCTATGTGCCTTACCAGGCTCGTAATAACTGTAACTTTTGCCGCAACGTGGGAACGTGGTTTATCCCACTTCCCATATTTCAGGAACTATGCATTATTGCACATTCCAGGCAGGGCAGTTTTGACAAATGTTTTCACATCAAGAACTTGACAATGGCTTCCCTTTCTGCCAGATTTCTCCTCTTGGTCACGCAAGTTTTCACGTCGGTTTCTACAACACTTTCTGCAACAGTAATAGAGGACCTCATGAACTTAAAACCCCCTCCAGATTTCAACTCCACTATCTCTATTAACTGTATTAACAACCCTTCTCTTAGATACTGCAGCTCTTTCCCTATGGAACTCAATGAGATCTTCAAGTCCACCATTGTTGCAAGCCACCTTTGCAACGAATCAAAGAACCCAAATTGTGTTGAGTCGTTCCCCAGAATAGACCTTAGGAATCGTCCCAAGATTGCACCCCTTTACCTGTCGTATGATTTCTTTTGGAAATACTGCCCTTTGAGCATTCTATCGATTGATCTTGCAAACAACTCTTTAAAAGGCAGTTTCCCGTCTGATGTGCTGCGTTGTGCACAAATCCATGCTCTTGATTTGAGCTTCAATAGCTTTACAGGTGATCTTCCGATAAATAGCTTTTCTCCTCTAACTAACCTCACATCTCTCAATTTGTCATACAACCATTTTTTAGAGAATGAAGTGTCAGAATCCCAGTTTTTCAAACGTTTCAACGCTTCAAGTTTTCTTGATTCTGGTCTCCTTGTGAGTCACAGAACTTATAAGGTGAAGGCTATACTTCTCTTAGTCGGATTTCCCATATTTGTGATTCTGATGGTGGGTTGTTTTGGGTGGTTATGTTTTCGAAGGCCCGATTACCTACCTAGGGTACTCCAGCAAAAACACAAGTTTACAAAAGCAATGTTAAAAGCAGCAACTGATGGGTTTTCGAAGAGAAATTTAGTGGTGAAGGGCGATGGAGTATATATGTACAGAGGAAACCTGAGAGACGGTACTGAAGTCGGGATAGAAATCTATCACGACAACATTTCAAGGGAAAGTTGCAAAAATTTTGTTGATGATTGCAAGGTTCTTGCTCAGTTAAACCACAAGAATCTAGTTCAGGTACTAGGTTGGTGTAGTGACAGAAATTTCAGAGCCATTGTCACAAAATGGTCCGAGAGACAGAACGTTGAGATGTGGTTGTCAGCGTCAGCTCCTCCATGGAATCGAAGGTTGAAAGTACTTAAAGGAGTTGTGGAGGGCATGTGTTACCTGAATGAACAATGGCCTGAAGTGGGATATGATCTCAGGACACGAAGTATCCTACTCTCTGACGATCTAGAGCCCCAAATATCAAGATTTAAGATTGAAGCCCAAATTGGCATTAACAAAAGTACGTTAAATAATTTGTTTACTAGTTTTATTCTTTCAGGCTGTTACCTAGTACTGTGTTTGTGTCCATAACGCTGACATGCATTTAATGTAATGTGCTTGGTCTTTCCAGAGGTTTACAAGTTAGGAGTGCTTTTACTAGAAATGATAGCTAACAGAAGGCCACATGAAGAGTTTGCAAAAGGTGAGGCTGGTTTTATCGAGTATATCAGAATGAACTACCCTGCAAATCTGAATGATGTAATGGATACAAGGCTGAAAATATCGGATAATGCTTTCGATCAAGCGAAACAAGGGGTGGGGCTGGGATTGTTGTGCACTGATCAATCAGCTAGCAAGTACCCAAACTTGAACCAGTTATGTAACATAATTAGGAGAGCCTACCAGACTTCGCTTGTTTTAGCAACTCAAAATCACAAATCTCATGGAGGAAAAGCACACAAACGTGTTCAGTCGAGATAGAGATGACCAGTCAAGAATCAGAGTTTCGTTTCGTGCAATCTGTAAGTGTACTGACCTGGAAGAACATATTGTTTTGGTTGATAAGGATGCAAACGGCTGTTGAAAGAACATAAAAGTTTTCAACAAGTGAATTTCCTCCAATGTGGTACAAGTCTATCACTTTCCTAATAGCTCAAAAGTCATATCTAAGGGGAAAAACAAAATCGTAGAAGATTTAAAATAAATCCTCAATACAAACATCCTTATATACAGAACTAAAAAGAAATTTGTAAGATACTCTATATAGAATCAAGATTTTCATCCGAACTAACCAATCCCTTTCTGCAACAATACCATTGAAAAAAGAACTGACCAAATTCAAGTGAATCATATAAGAAGATAGATTACTGAGTCTTCAATTTTTTTTTTTTCATGGTGGGTGTGGAATAATTCCACTTTATTAAATTTAACAATTTCTCACAAGTAAATTCATTCAAATCGACTAATCATAATCCCCCATTCAAACTCATCACTAAACACCACTCTAACCATGGACACAGGAACTGATTCTACTGGAATTTCATCACACTAGACTCTAATACTACTTACTGGAGAAAGGGCTAGAATAACTAGTTTTTAACAAACTAGGTTAGAATGGGGTAAATTGCTCTAAAATGAAGAGGAATTCCTAATCTACAGTAATCCTAGTAAAATTTCTACTAGTTATAGGTAAACTACTAACAGAAAAACATAACATATTGAAAAAAGAAAGCTTAATCTACATAATGAAAACAATGTAAGAGCGTGAGTAAATAAGCAAATATAAAAGAAATAAAACACATATGTTTAATGTGCTCGTATATCAGCCAAGCTAGCTACGTATAGCATAATCAAAACGACAGAAAAACTATTGTACAATCAAAATTTCTCCCTGTACTATTTAAAATCACATTTAAATTAGACTGTCATAGTGGTACAAAAATTTTCCCTGTACTATTTAAAATCACATTTAAATTAGACTATCATAGTCATAGTATTCTTGAAAGGCAGTTTGCTGAGTTTAGGATGGCAGGAATGAAGCACAGTCCAGAATCAGAACTTTACAATCATCAAAATCGTTTCCCTGGGAAAAGAGGAAATATAAAGGTAAACATCATTTATTAAAATGCAGTCTGGAAGAATTCTTTAGATGGTTGTCAGGTTAAAAGAAGCACCTTTTGTACTAACATCAGGAAAGTTGACAATTCATCATCTTATTATGCCAGGCCTGTTTGCTTGTACCTTCGACCTGTTCTTGCTGATCATCTTTGGCAGATCAGGTGTTAAAGCATACATTTTAACAGCAAACAGTTCCTTGGGAAATCCCCTCTGGTCCTGAAAAGAAGTAAGCTATGATGTTACGTTCCCGACTCATGGATTGTGTCACAGGACGATTCACACAAAAATCGAAATTAAGCAAACAATCCTTGTTCTTGCCTTTACTCGGATTGTTGCGTCGACCTATTTTGATAAGTAATTCGGCTCGTCAAAGGGAACCCGAAACCTCTGAATTCATTAGAGAGAACTC